>BJCO01364524.1:0-13954 GCA_018326465.1 Flaveria floridana
AGAATCATTGATCCAGCTGACTTAATAAAATTTGGCAAAGACGACTTGATCAAGCTACTACACTGTCCTATTTCAGCTGATGAGTCTGTTTACTTTCTATCTTGCCAGTATGTCTGGATGACAGATCGAATCCTTCAAAATAAATGGTACGCTTATTCCGGTACTTACAAGAGAGCAAATGTTGATTTTGACTGAATATGTTTCACCGAGCCTAGGGGGAGATTGTAGAAGACTACATAAGGCTCAGCAAAACAACAAACTCCGAAACTAAAGATGAAAAGCGAAAGACAGATTCACGTGAAATGAAGTACTCACACGAGAACTTCCACGCGACAGTATGAGCAGCGCGACAAGTCTGTCGCGCGAGAACTGTGTGTTTAGTATAAATAGTTTAATTTTCGTTTTGTAAAAAAGCTTTTGATCATATTTCACTCCTGTACAGTGTGTTTTTCGCACAAGACCTGTAATAGGTTATTTTGTTCAATACAAGAAGCCTTTTTGATCAATTCAATTCTTCTTTCATTCCAATCATGTCTACATTCCGCATTCACATGATTGAGATCGTGATTTGATTGTTTCTGGGAGAATACCACGGTTTTACATCTCATATATACCGAGGTTGTATGATAAGTCTCATATATACCGAGGTTGTATGATAAGTCTGTCTGGGCATGATTTTGAAATTTATCTTCTATCTATAACACTCGGTAGCATCGATGTCGTGGTCGGCATGGATTGGTTGTCCAGGAACCAAGCCTAAATCATTTGTCGTGAGAAACTCATTCAATTACCTTTGCCTAATAGAGAGATACTCACGGTGGAAGGCGACAAGAGTAGTGCTGTGGTCGGAATCATCTCATACATGAAGGCTTAGAAGTGTCTGAGGGATGGGCATACGTTGATTCTAGCCCTAGTTACTGAAAAGACCATGGAGGAGAAGCAACTAGAAGTGTCTGAGGGATGGGCATTCGTTGATTCTACCATGCATTGATGACCTGTTTGACCAACTACAAGGATCGAGTTACTATTCGAAGGTTGATATGAGGTCTAGATATCATCAGCTTAGGGTTCGAGAAGAAGACATATCCAAGACAGCTTTCAGAACTCGATATGGGCACTTTGAGTTTGGAGTCATGCCATTTGGCTTGACGAACACTCCTGCGGTCTTTATGGATCTCATAAACCGTGTTTTCAAACCCTATTTAGACAATTTTGTAATCGTTTTCATTGATGACATACTCATTTAATTCAAGAATAGGGAGGAACATGAGTGTAACACCCAGATAATTTTTAATACTCGAGAAAGAAATAATAAATGTGAATAAAAGTAGGAAACATAATTTAACCCAAGTTGAGGGGTTAAAAGTGTCAAAACGACAAAAAGTATAAAAGTTGGTACAAAAGTGGGCATGGCCGCCCACTCCACCTGCATATCAACTTTCTGTTGATTTTCTAGAGAGAGAAAGAGTAGAAAGCTCTCGGGTTTTTGAAGAACAAAGAAGATGATCAAATTCAATGTATGTTTTAGGTGATTTGAAGTGTTCTTGACTGATTTTTAGTCTTGGGTTTGTGCTTATATGTGTTTATGTGTTCGGTTATGTGATTTGGTGGGTTTTTAGGTGTTTGAACTCATAGGTGCATTCGGGTTTGAAGAAGTCTATCCGAAAGATTGGCAAAGGTGAGTTCTAGAACACCCTTTTTACATGTTTTAACTGATTTTATGGATGGAAATGAATGTATGTATGTTTTTATAAATGTGGGTATGTATACCCGTGAGAATGTGCATGTGTGTATGCAGGTGGGGGATGATTTGGGTGATTTATGGTTAGGATGATGTTGTGTATGTGTTCCTAATGCATAGAATGTTAGAACTAAGCTTAGAACATGTTAGAATTAAATTTGGGCTTGGATTATGATAATGGTAGTTAAAAGTTAGTTGTCATGCGCCTAAGTCCCATGCGCCTGAAACTCAGGCGCCCAAATAGTATCCATGCGCCTGAGTCAGGCCCATGCGCCTAGGCATTCATGCGCCTGCATAGTGCCCATACGCCTAGAATTGCCTAGAATGACTAAGTGTTGGGCCATGCACCCCAATAGTGCCAATGCTCCCGGAACTCTCCCCATGCACCTAAGTGTTCCCATGCGCCCAGAAGGCCATGCGCCTGCATAGTGCCCATGCGCCTAAAACCTAGAATATTTTTCTGAATTTTAGGAAAAATGTAAAGTGTAGGCTTGACTTGGGATGTTCCCGGGGGTGATGTGAGTTTACTTTTAGTGATGGATGATGTGTGATTAGATAGGGGTGCATGATGATGATGTGTGATGACTAGATGATGATGTGTGTTGACTAGATGATGATGTGTGATGATGCATGATGATGTGTGATGATGTGTGATGTATGTTTTGTTCCTTAATACGTATTATTTTTGTGGCTTCACATAGTGCGATTATGTTAATATACCTAAAGTATTATCCTAACGAAAAGAAAGAATTTAGATAATAAGAAGTGGAACTCAATAAACGAATGAAAGCCTTGCAAGCAAAATGGAAAGAGGTTCACAACTCCATATGAGTTGTTAGAACAACTGTGGGTGGAATAGCGTGCAATTTTGGCTAACTCACAAGGGTACACACACAGTGGGAGCCAGTCTTGGTGGCTACTCCATACGTGCGATGTGGTATTAACTGTATGCTATGTAGTATGCGATTTTGGCTACCTCATGAGAGTTCACACACACAGAGGAGTCGGTCTTAGTGACTATTCCATACGTGCGATATGGGATCCTTGTCATTCGACCTCAAAAATCATGGCTGCATGCCATAAAGAGGGTAAAGCTTAACAGGATCTAGATTCAGTGATAGATAATAATAAAGTGCGAAAAGTGCAAAATGTATAAAATGTGTGCAAAATGTATAAAATGTTCGATAAGAACGAAATGTATGATGTGTGACCATGTGCGATAGTAAAGAAAATGTTCTAACGAGCGAAAGGAAATTTATATTTTATAAAACCAGAACTCACTCAGTAACGCTGACTTTTATGTATTTTCCAGTTGGCAGGTGATTATTGTTGAGGATGGCACGGGGGGTAGCTACTTAGATTATTTTGGATGGCATCCATCTTATGTAAAATGATGCTTTTCTGATGTAATTCAATGAATGATATTTTGTTATGATGTTGTATTATTTTGCAAAAGCAGTTATTAATATATTAAATGATTTTAGTTAAATGATTCCGCTGCAATGTTTTAAATAAATGTGCGATTTATGTGCGATGAATGACCAACTGTAAGCGTCTCGGGAATGGGGCCTTACAAGTTGGTATTAGAGCCAAAGTTTAAGTGAAATGGGTAAATATTTTCAAAAGATACCTAAAATTAAACTGAGAATGGGACAGAAAGGGAAGGGATGCTAGTCCGAGTAGCTACGTGCCATCAGGTATTTTCCTTAATGATAACCGGTATTAAGTGCGCGTGTTATTTGATCTATTTTCCTTTAGTAGATTTAGATACTAATATAGTTAGTATAAGAAATGCTTGGGGTATGAAGAGTAAAGTAAGTGGCTAATCACAACTGGCCACTGTAATTAGGGACTTACTATACTTAACATAAACAGAGCTATTCCCTCAAATGACCATGTTAGTGATTGAATCTTATAGCGTGTTAGGGGATGACTGGTGGTAGTCTTCAAAGGCTTCTCGAGGTGGAGGTCGTGGTGGACGTGGTGCTAGACCACGAGTCACTAGAGGAAGGCCCAGCGCTGAAGAGGTCGCTCATGAGGAGCCCGAGACCCCCCATCCTGAGGGTGGTGATGAGAGTGCTAATTTGAGAGCCTCGGTGAAGGAGGCTATGGTGGAGGAGGTTCATCAGGTCATGCAAATGATCTTACCATCTGTAGTGACCGAAGTGATTAAAGAACTTAGGGAAGGAGAGAGGAAGGAAAGAAGAAGATCCGCAGGGGAGGGGGAGCAACCTGAGACCGAGATGGTTGTTTCTGATGATGAGGAGGAGGAGGAGGTTGTGCTCGAAGCAGCTCGGTGCTGTAACTATGGGGCATTTCAAAGGTACAAGCCCCCTACCTTTGATGGTAATGGCACTACTGCTACTGCTCACTAAAGGGTGAGAGAAATGGAGGCTGTACTTAATATCAATGAGTGCCGAGAGGATCAGAAGGTTAAGTTTGCCGGCCACTCGTTTGTGTACTCAGCTTTGTGCTTGTGGGACAATATTGTCCAAGCTGAGGGTAGTATAGCGATTGGAAGAATGAGGTGGAGTGAGTTGAAGAAGTTGTTGATCGAGGAACTTTTTCCTCACATGGAACTTGACAAGGTTGAAAGGGAGTTCCTGCAGTTGGAAGCGGGAACCATGACACACCAACAGTACACCACCAAATTCAACGAGATGGCATGACTAGTGTCAGATCAGGTCACACCTATGTCACGAAAGATTAAGAGGAATGTTCAGGGTTTGTCGGCGGACATAAGAAGGCATATGATCACCGGCCGGCCAGATACATTCAGGTCAGTGGTTGATTTTGCCAGAAGACTTTATGATGAGCGAGAGGTGGTGATAGCTAAGGTGAGCAAGAAGGTGGTGGTGACCAGAATTGGAATAGGAAACAGTTTGGACGTGGCGGGGCCGCTCCAAACAATAAGGTTGCGAGGGTGGATGACCGACGTCAGGTCACACCCGATGCGGGGTCAAATAGATGTGGTAAATGCGGGAAGGAACATTCGGGAGAGTGTAAGTTAGGATGGAACATGTGTTTCAAATGTGGGAAGCCCGGTCACGTGGCAAAAGTGTGTGGGGTTATAAGGTGTTATAACTGCAATGAGGAGGGTCACATAAGCCGGGATTGCAAGAAGCCAAGGGGGCTGAGAGTTCTGGAGGAAAGAAGACGGCTGGAACTGAAGGGCAGAGGGCAAGCGCCAGAGCTTTCACAATGACCAGGGAGGAGGCTAGGACAGACCCATATGTGGTGTCAGGTACGTTTCTAGTAAACCAAACTCTTGCTTCTGTGTTATTTGATTCTGCTACTAGTAGGACTTTTATTTCTGCTGCTTTCTGTACTAATTTGCATGTTAGTAGTAGATGTATTGATGAGCCCTTCGATGTAGAAACTGCAATAGGTAAGTCTACCAGGATTTCTGACTTGATTGATGGTTTTGATAGAGAACTAGAAGGTCATAAGTTTCCTGATAGACTATTTACGATGACCTTAGGTGGGTTTGATGTAGTCCTAGGAATGGATTAGTTAACGGACTACGCGGCAAATAGTGTGTGTTGCAAGAAGATCGTTAGGCTGACAGCGCTTGACGGGAGTTTGGTGATGATATACGGTGATCAAGTTACGACGATTCCGAAGGTGATTTCGATGGTAGTGACGGGAAAGTGCATGAGGCATGGATGTAGTGCCTATTTGGCCTACGTGAAGGATGTGAACACGTCAACACAACAATTTTCGGATGTACCGGTGGTGTGTGACTTTCCCGATATGTTCCCAGAGGATTTATCAGGTGTGCCACCGGATCATGAAATCAAATTTCAAATTGACTTGGTGCCAGGTGCTCAGGCTGTTGCTAAGGCACCGTATCGTTTGGCTCCCTCAGAGATGAAGGAATTGATAGAACAACTGCAAGAGTTGCTTGATAAGGGTTTCATCAGACCGAGTATCTCTCCTTAGGGTTCTCCGGTCTTGTTCGTAAAGAAGAAGGACGGTAACATGAGGATGTGTATCGATTACCTTGAGTTGAACAAGTTGACAGTGAAGAATCGGTATCCATTACCGAGGATTGATGACTTTTTTGATCAACTGCAAGGTGCCAGTTGGTTCTCAAGGATAGATCTTCGATCTGGCTACCATCATTTGAAGGTGAAGGAGCAAGATATTTCTAAAACAGCTTTTCGCATACGTTATGGACACTACGAGTTTCTCGTTATGTCTTTTGGTTTAACCACCGCGCCAGCTGCTTTTATGGACTTGATGAATCGAGTGTGTCGGCCGATGTTGGATAAATCAGTGATCGTGTTTATTGATGATATCCAGATTTATTTGAAGAGCGTAGAGGAGCATGTCGGTCACATTCGGGAGGTGCTGGAGACGATGAGGAAGGAGAAGTTGTATGCCAAGTTCTCCAAGTGTGCTTTTTCGTTGCGCGAGGTGCAATTTCTGGATCACGTGGTAAATGCTAAGGGAATCATGGTGGACCCGACAAAGGTTGAGGCCGTGATGCAATGGAAGTCTCCAAAGATGTCGTCTGAGATTCGTAGCTTCTTAGATTGGCGGGCTACTACAGAAGATTTATTCAAGACTTTTCCAAGATAGCCTCACCTTTGACCAAATTGACTCACAAGGATTTGAAGTTCGTGTGGGGTCGGGAACAGGAGGATGCTTTCGAGGAGTTAAATGTGAGATTAACATAAGCTCCTTTCTTGACATTACCCAAAGGGAGTGAAGACTTAGTGGTATATTAGGATGCTTCTTATTCTAGGCTAGGTTGCGTGTTGATGCAACATGGAAGGGTAATGGCCTATGCATCCTGATAGCTGAAAACCCACAAAGTGAACTATCCCACACACGATCTAGAACTAGCTGTTGTGGTTTTCGCGTTGAAGATTTGGAGGCAGTACTTATACAGGACAAAGTGCATAATCTTCACCGACCATAAGAGCTTAAAGTACTTTTTTGAGTAGAAGGATCTCAATATGAGGCAAAGGAGGTGGTTAGAGTTGATCAAGGATTATGATTGTGAGATCCACTACCATCCGGGCAAGACTAACGTTGGGGCCGACGCCCTTAGCCGAAAGGAAAGACCCGAGCCGATTCGGGTGAAGGCATATCAGTTGATTATGACCTCAGACATCATGATGCAAGTTAAGGAGTTTCAAGATGAAGCTTTGAAAGAGGATCGTCTTAACAATGAAAGGATGAAAGGTCTAGTCGCGGAATTGGGTGAGAACACTCTCGGTGTTAGAACCCGATCTGGACGGATGTGGATTCCTCATTATGGGGATCTACGTGGAAAGATCATGGACGAGGCTTATACAACTCAATATTCGATTCATCCCGGTGCCACGAAGATGTATCAGGATATGAAGAAAGATTATTGGTGGTCGGGTATGAAGCGCGACTTAGTAGAATATGTGAGCAAGTGCCTTACTTGTTTGCAAGTGAAGGCAGAACACTAGAAGACATACGGGAAGATCCAACTGTTGGATATACCCGAGTGGAAGTGGGAGCACATCACCATGGACTTTATTACGAAGTTATGGCATACCCCGAGAGGGTATAATGCCATATGGGTGATAGTTGATCGTTTGACGAAGAGTGTTCAGTTCCTACCGATCTGAGAGACGTATTCCTCCGAGAGATTAGCGGATGTATTCATCAAGGAAGAGGCTACACATCAGCATGGCTTATCATCCTCAGACAGACGGGTCAGTCTGCGAGGATGATCCAGACACTCGAGGACATGCTCGAGCATGCGTGATCGATTTTGGAGGAAGTTGGGATGATCATTTACCGTTAGCAGAATTCTCGTACAACAACAGTTATCAAGCCAGCATTGGCATGCCACCGTACGAGATGCTATATGGTAGGACATGTAGGACACCCGTTTGTTGGGGTGATATTGGTTAGAAGGAGTTGGGAAGTACTGACGTGATTGAAGCTACAACTGAGAAACTAGAAAAGATCAAAGCCTTTATGAAGACAGCTAAAGGTAGACAAAATTCGTACACCGATAAGAGGCGTAGACTGATTGAGTTCAAGGTGGGTGACAGATCATGTTGAATGTCTTACCTTGGAAGGTTATCATTCGGTTTAGAAAGTAGGGCAAGTTTAGCCCGAGGTATATAGATCCTTTCCGAATCATTGCTTGAGTAGGAGAGGTGGCCTATAGGTTGGAACTACCCAATCAGTTAAGTGGAATTCACCCGACATTCCATGTATCTCATCTGCGGAAATGTTTAGCTGACGAGGATATGGTGGTACCGCTGGAGGATATTGAACTTGATGAACGGCTCAATTATGTGGAGCAACTAGTGACGATCATTGATCGTAAAGAGAAAAGGTTAAGGAATAAGGTGGTTCCCTTAGTACGAGTACAGTGGAAATATAGAAAGGGATACGAGTCTACGTGGGAGACTGAAGAAGAGAGGAGGCAACATTACCCTTATCTCTTTAAGGAATAGCAGGTTTCGGGGACGAAACCTATATAAGGGTGGTGGACTTGTAACACCCGGACAATTTTTAATAGATGAGAAAGAAAGAATAAACGTGACTAAAAGTAGGAAACATAATTTAACCCAAGTTGAGGGGTTAAAAGTGTCAAAAGGACAAAAAGTATAAAAGTTGGTACAAAAGTGGGCATGGCCGCCCACTCTACCTGCATATCAACTTTCTGTCGATTTTCTAGAGAGAGAAATAGCATAAAGCTCTTGGGTTTTTAAAGAAGAACAAGAAGAAGATAGAATTCAAGGTATGTTTTAAGTGATTTGAAGTTTTCTTGACTGATTTTCAGTCTCGGGTTTGTGCTTATATGTGTTTGTGTGCTCGGTTATGTGTTTTGTGGGTTTTTAGGTGTTCAAACTCATAGGTGCATTCGGGTTTGAAGAAGTCTATCCGAAAGATTGCCAAAGGTAAGTTCTAGAACCCCCTTTTTACATGTTTTAACTGATTTTGGGGCTGGAAATACATGTATGTATGTTTTTATAAAAGTGGGTATGTATACCCGTGTGAATGTGCATGTGTGTATGCGGGTGGGGGATAATTTGGGTGATTTATGGTTAGGATGATGTTGTGTATATGTTCCTAATGCTTAGAATGTAAAAACTAAGCTTAGAACATATTAGAATTAAATTTGGGCTTGAATTATGATAATGGTAGTTAAAATTAGTTGCAATGCGCCTAAGTCCCATGCGCCTAAAACTCAGGCGCCCAAATAGTATCCATTCACCTAAGTCAGGCCCATGCGCCTAGGCACTCATGAGCATGCATAGTGCCCATACGCCTAGAATTGCCCAGAATGACTAAGTGTTGGGCCATGCACCCTAATAGTGCACATGCGCCCAGAACTCTCCCCATGCGCCTAAGTGTTTCCATCCGCCCAAAAGGCCATGCTCCTGCAGAGTGCCCATGCGCCTAAGACTTAGAAAATTTTTCAAAAATTTGGGAAAAATGTAAAGTGTAGGCTTGACTTGGGATGTTCCCGGGGTTGAGATGAGTTGACTTTTGTGATGGATGATGTGTGATTAGATAGGGGTGCTAGATGATGATGTGTGATGACTAGATGATGATGTGTGATGACTAGATGATGATGTGTGTTGACTAGATGATGATCTATGATGATGCATGATGATGTGTGATGATGTGTGATGTAAGTTTTGTTCCATAATACGTATTATTTAAGTGGCTTCACGTAGTGCGATTATGTTAATATACGTAAAGTATTATCCTAACGAAGCAAAAGAATTAAGATAATGAGAAGTGGAACTCAATGAATGAATGAAATCCTTGCAAGCAAAATGGAAAGAGGTTCACAACTCCATTTGAGTTGTTAGAACAACTGTGTGTGGAATAGCATGCGAGTTTTGCTAACTTGTGAGGGTACACACACATTGGGAGTCGGTCTTGGTGGCTGCTCCATACGAGCGATGTGGTATTAACTGGGTGTTATGTAGCATGCGATTTTGGCTACGTCATGAGAGTTCACACACACAGGGGAGTCAGTCTTAGTGATTGTTCCATACATGCGATATGGGATCCTTGTCATTCGACCTCAGAAATCGTGGTTGCGTGCCATAAAGAGGGTAAAGCTTGACAAGATCTAGATTCAGTGAAAGATAATAATAAAAGTGCGAAAAGCTTGAAACGTATAAAATGTGCGATATGTATGAAATGAATGAAACGTGTGATAACTATGAAACGTGCGATATGAACGAAATGTATGATGTGTGACCATGTGCGATAGTAAAGAAAATGTTTTAACGAGCGAAACGAAATTTATATTTTGTAAAACTAGAACTCGCTCAGCAACACTGACTTTTATGTATTTTCCAGTTGGCAGGTGATTATTGCTGAGGATGGCACGGGGGTAGCTACTTGGATTATTTTGGATGGCATCCATCTTATGTAAAATGATGCTTTTGTGATGTAATGAAATGAATGATATTTTATGATGATGTTGTATTACTTTGCAAAAGAAGATATTAATATATGAAATGATTTTAGTTAAATGATTCCGCTACAATGTTTTAAATAAATGTGTGATTTATGTGCGATAAATGACCAAATGTAAGCGTCTTGGGAACGGGGCCTTACAATGAGGAACACTTAAGGACTATTCTAGAGCTTCTAAAAACCAAACAGCTATATGCCAAGTTTTCTATGTGTGACTTCTGGATGAGAAAAGTACATTTCCTAGGGCATGTGGTTAATGAGATTAGCATCTATGTTGATCCGTCTAAGATTGAGGTAGTCAATAACTGGCCAGCACCAACGAATCCTACTAAGGTGCGCCAATTTCATGGATTAGCGGGTTACTACCGGTGCTTCATAGAAGGATTCTCCAATCTGGCACAACCCTCGACTGCCCTAACTCGCAAAGGAATCATCTACAAGTAGGGTAGCAAGGAAGAAGTGGCTTTCAAGCGCTTAAAGACAAACTATGTAGTGCTCCGATTTTGGCATTACCTGAAGGAATAGATGATTTCGTGGTGTATTGTGATGCATTAGTCCAAGTTTTGGGTTGCGTGTTGATGTAACGTGATAAACTGATAGCTTATGCATCAAGACAGCTGAAGGTGCATAAAAAGAACTATACAACTCCTGACCTAGAGTTCGGAGTTATAGTATTCGCACTCAAGATCTGGAGACATTACCTTTATGGAACTAAGTGTAAGATCTTCATTGATCATAAGAGTCTTCAGCACATTTACGAGCAGATGGAGCTAAACATGAGAGAGCGATGATCGTTGGAACAGCTGAATGATTAGGACTGTGTCATCAACTACCATCCAGGGAAGGCTAACATGGTAGTCGATGCCCTTAGTTTTAAGGAAACCCTAAAGCCTCTTCGTGTCCGTGCATTGCAATTAAGGATTCATTCTGACCTACTATCACAGATTAAGAACGCCAAGGCTGAGGCATTACAGGGGCAGAACATCAAGTCAGAATCTCTTAGAGGAGCTAAGAGATTACTTCAGGAAAGGTCAGATGGTCTCCGTTACTATGAAGACAGGGTTTGGGTTCCATTATTCGAGAATCTCGAGAATTGGTGATGGATGATGCTCAGAAGTCTCATTATTCAGTACATCTTGGATCTGACAAGATGTACCAAGATCTGAAGGTCATTTACTGGTGGTCTAACATGAAAGCTGAAATTGCCACTAACATGTCAAAGTGTTTGACTTGTTCTAAATTCAAAGTGGAATATCAGAAACCGTTAGGTTTGCTTCAATAACCAGATATTCTAGTGTGGAAATGGGAGAATATTTCCATGGATTTCATCACAAAAATTACCTCGTTCACAGACTGGAAACGATACTATTTGGGTGATAGTGGATCGTTTAACCAAGTTGGCATATTTCTTAGCCATTCGTGAGACTTATAAAATGGATAGACTGACACAGATCTACTTAAAGGAAATTGTGTCACGACATGGCGTGCCACTCTCGATCATCTCTGATCGCGATATGCGATTCACTTCACACTTCTGGCAGTCATAGCAGAAGTCATTAGGCACTCGTCTGGATATGGGTACAACTTATCATCCACAGACAGATGGTTAGACTGAACGCAAAATCCAAACCCTAGAAGATATGCTTAGGGCGTGCGTTATCGACTTTGGGAATAGTTGCAAAACCCATCTGCCTTTGATTGAATTCTCTTACAACAACAGTTACCATACAAGCATCAAAGCCGCACCATTTGACACACTTTATGGCAGAAAATGTAGATCACTCCTCTGTTGGACTGAGATTGGTGATAGTCAGTTAACTGGTCCTGAGCTAATCCATGAAGCCACAGAGAAGATTGTTCAGATTCATAACCGTATGGTCGCATCTCATGATTGTCAGAAAAGCTACGCAGATCCGAGGAGAAAGCCTTTGGAATTTCAAGTCGGTGACAAGGTGTTGTTAAAGGTTTTACCTTGGAAGGGTGTAATACGCTTTGGAAAGCATGGAAAGATATACCCTAGATACGTAGGACTGCTTGAGATCGTCAAAAGGATCGGTCCAGTGGCTTATCAGCTAGACTTACCTGCAGAAGTTGATGGTGTTCATAACGTGTTCCAAATTTCCAATCTGAATATGTTCCTAGCCGATGAATCACTCGTCTTTCTATTAGAAGAATTGGAGATTGATGAGCAACTTTGTTTCATTGAAAAACCAATTGAGATCATGGATCATGAAATCAAAACCCTAAAGCGTAGTAAGATTCCTATTGTACGCGTTAGATGGAATTCAAAGTGTGGACCAGAGTTTACATGCGAGTGCAAGGATCAAATGAGGAAGAAGTATCCATAACTGTTCAAAGATCAAAAATCTACTTCTTAAGGTAATATTTTTATTATATATTTTCCTCAAATTTGGAGACGAAATTCCCTTCAGCAAGGGGATGATGTCGCAACTCTCGTGAAACCTAATATTTTCTTGTTTTCAGTTTTGTGTAGAAATCGTCAAAAACCCTATCTTGCTTAAGTTCTAGATGACTAACTAGCTTGTCCACTAGTTGTTCACCCTGGGGTTCGAATTTTCATGATGAAAATTTCTTCAACAAGGGGATGATATGACATCCCGTACTTTTCAGGTTAACCTCCCTCACTTAATCTAACTTCTCTCCGCTATGGTATAACTAATCAAATCATAACTAACGAAGTTATGATTGTTAAGTAATAATGGTTGAATAATTGTTAGTGTAGATACCAACAATTCATAATTAACTTTACTAACCGAACCTAAATAAAGTCAAAAAAAGGAAACAAAAATCGCTAACTTGGTGAATTAAAGGGGCTTGTTGTGCCATGTTGTAAAACATGATTCTCCTTATTAACCGTAAGTCCCCCCATCGACTTCATCCTTGCCATCAACCCTAGAAACACCCCTAGCAAACCTCCCTTCCATCCCAACTCAATTTCTTCCGCAATACCTCTCCCTGGCAGTCTCTTGTACGTGCGATGCCTTAGTTGGCAAAAACTCTCACAACTGCTAGCCTTGTTGACGTGCCGCTGCTAAATCGCAGCACCTCGTTCGCCGTACGGTTATCCGGAAACCTAGCGCATCATTGAAATCGTCCCGCACCTCGTTAGGTTAGATTCCTCACTAGTTACTTGATAGTTAGGTTGTGTTCTCGCGTTCGGGGTGTCATGGTTTGGGTTGGATTGGTGGTGGTGTGTAAGCATTTTTTTTGCTTGGTTACGGGTAGGTCCTATGATGTAATGTGTATGCATGGGTTTTTGTCATTGTGTGTGTTGTATTGGTACAAGAATAGATGTATAAACGTGAATGTACTTGATTCCTTCTTTGCAATATAAGTATGTATGTATGTCTTTTGAGATGAATGTGTGCACACGGGTTGCCATGGTAAGTTCAGGTGTGTGAGTTGTAATCTGTGATTATGTATGTGTGTTCGTTTTTGCGTATATATATGTGTGTGTGTAGGTGTGACGTATCTGCGTATATATTTGCATGTGTACGTGTGTGTCCTGTATAAATGTACAGATGTGCGTATTCTGTTTATGTGGAAGTAATAGGTGTTATTTGTGTGTTTTGATGATCGGCATGTGTACTCGGGTGCGCGTAAATTGCTATTAGGTTGTAATAGTGATTCCATGTATGTAGGTACTAATATAGGATTGCATATGTAGCTTTGAAAATTCATGTATGTTGGTGTGTTCTTGAATGCCTGTTCTTGAATGCCTGTTCATGTATGTTGATTCCATGCATATTGATG
>BJCO01364547.1:0-10277 GCA_018326465.1 Flaveria floridana
GGACCATGCCTCTAACCCTTGGGTGTAATCCCCAAATTTCCCGTCACGTAAGAAGATTTTCACACAAGAAAATTTTCTTGCAAAAACCTAGTAGTTATTTGTCCTGCCGATCTTGGGTGAACTGATGACACTGATGCTCCAAGAAGCGGGCTACACCCTTAGATTCAGGCATTACCAAATGCGGTACCAGTTGTGACAATGCCAAGAATCGGTTGATGTATTCAGTGTAGTTCGGGCCTTTCATCTCCAGACTCAGAAATTCAACCTCCAGTTTCTCTAGCTGATTAATCGGGTAGTACTTGTTGGTGATAAGTTCCCTAAACTCAAACCAGTTCATTCTCCCAACGGCAGTTCTGCCTCGAGGCTGAATGATGGTTTTTCACTATTCCATTGCCGGTCCTTTGAGAGATTGGGAAGCAAAGCTACCATATGTTCAAGCTTGCATTCGCTGATATCCAACACAGCTTTTATTTCGTCCAGCCACCTATATGCTTCAATTGCACCCTCGGTGCCATAGAAATACTTCGGTTTGCAGACCATGAATGTTTTGTAGGAGCACTCATTTCTTATAGCTTCGGCTTCCTCATGCTTGGCTTCATCATTACTGGGTCCGTTAGTCCCATGGCGTTTCCCCGATCCATATTGATCTGGGTAATTATAATTGGGATCACGTTAGTGATCTGCTAGGCCACCAAGTTGGCAATCCTTTCATCATTCACTTGGTTGGTATTTCCCCTAAGTGGTGTTTCGGGTCGAGTAGGTGGTTGGTTCCCACCCTGGATAGCTCCTCGTCTGCCGGCACGTGTCCCACGCCTAGGCGGCATTCTAATAGCATAATAGATAAATTCGTTTAGCATCTCATACATTTTGGTTTTAGTCATTATATTGCATCACATTTACTCCTATTATACACTACAACCATGTATTACCGTTTCACTCAAAGTATACGAAGGTAACTACCTACAAGTAACTATCAATCACCCAACACAAGGATTATCATATAAAAAATAATTCACCCTGCAAAAATTAGCATCATCAATTAATAGTTTCAAAGATAAATCAAACATAGAGTCCACCATACATAATAATAAGTGTCATTGTTTCAAATTGGAAGGTGCCATCACCCCCATAAATAAAGTAGTTTCTGAAATAAATAGATAGATAGTTTCTCAGATAGTCTCGTAGCCTACTGCCATGCATCCAAACATCACCACATCATCCCTGCCACTTCTTCTCCAGCCATCCGAACCAACCCAAGCTTTTCTTTCTTTGCTCTTGCTCCAAGCGTTGCACACCATGTGACGCCATCATCGCCTAAAACTGAGCGGACTATGAAGTTCGCATGGCGTGTTGGAGGGTCAACTCGTGATGCCAGATGGTCTTTAGTATCTCGCTCAAAGTAGGGTCTGATGGACCGAAATCACTAGCCCGACGGCTTGACTGGGAGTAGGGGTCTCCAGCGAGCACACTAGGTCTATCATACATGCTACGCCTCGGTGGCATCCAATACTCGTCATGAGGGAGGCGTCTAGGTAGGGCAAGCATAGGTGGTGCCAGTGCTGAAACCGTCGCAGGAGGAGGTGGAGGTGGAGGTGGAGGCATCCTAAAAGATACTGAGTATCCAGGTCTAGTACTCTTCCTAGGTCAAGTGATAACACGGGCTCCCCTATTCCCAATAGGTGGGATAGGCGAGTGGGTAGGTGTTATGACGTGTGGTGAATTGGAGCGCGTTCGGCTCCTGGCCGGAGATGTCGAGGAGGAGTCTTGTGATAGCTCAGTGTCGTCAGATGTTACGGATACCCAGCCGGGATGTCCACATCTTCGTAGGTATGCCTCTTACTCAGTCTAGGGCTTAGCCTTCCTGAGAGTCCCAACGGGAGCAGTCTCATAAATAGGGCGTGCAGGTGCCTTTCCTCTGTAAGCCATAGTCTGGTTATCCTGTAAAAATCATCATGAGTAATTTTGTTTCTCATAGCTCATGTTCATAATAATAGTACTAGTAGTAGCAATGATGGTAGTAGCTTCTTATAACAGTAGTATCAGATAGTAGTAGTATCAATAAGCAGTAGTGTTAATGAGCAGTAGTACCATCGAGCAGTAATGGACATGAGAGTTCGATTAAAATTCAACTTTTGACCGTGTTAAAAGAATTCCTTAGGTCATCTACTCAGAGTTAGACGTTGAGTTTCGTGCTGGAATTCACGCGTCCGATAAATTCATGATTACGTTAATCAAGTGTAATCATCAATTTATCCAACCCGCTTACCCCAACATTCACCCAAACAAGGACGGTCCTAAGGTATTAGGGTTGTATCCTTGGGTCTACTAAGATATTCCCAATTTCTCTACAACCTGTGGCTCTGATACCAATCTGTCACACCCCGGGCCTATGGAGGGTGGGACGTCATAGACTAGCAACATATATGGCAGTGGAAACAAACCATCATAAGAGCACACAAGTAGAGAAATCACATGGCATTTCATTAACTTAATTCAATCCGGGACTAAACAGCTTAGCACGGTTACACCAAATTATTTCATCACAAGATTACATAGTTTAAAATATCATCCAATATAACTGTTCAAAAGTTAAGTCTGAAATGAGTAAATTCCATGAGGTCAAGGTTCTAGGTCATCCAATGAGTCTTCCAAGTCAAGCTAAACCTCCATCAAGGTTACCTGAAACATACTTAAAAAGATTTTGTGTCAATTAAAAAGTTGGTGAGTTCAAGCGTTTTAAAGTTTCAAAAATAAAAGGGGCTCATAAAGTCCACAAGTTAAAGTTTTAGTATCAATTATCACTGTTGTGGGGTCATAATCAACCCTGCACTCAGTCTCGGGTAGGCTCTTCTAAAGTTATGTTGTACCGGTTAACCTCGAAGGGAGAACTAAGCCTCAAAACAGTGTACCATGCCTGCCGGATGGTTCATCATAGTATCTTATAAAACCCTATCACATGCCACAAATGATCACTTAAGATCTCAGTGGGGTACCCTTCCTATAAGGAAGACACTGTGTGTGGGGGATTCCCCAAGTAGATCTACGTATATAAAACAAGCGGTTCACAGAGGAATTAATGATTGTGATTCAAGTATCAGCAAGTAACAACATTATACATAACATAAGCATCATAAAATAGCACAGTAAAGATTTCAGTTCAAAATAGCATGCTTCATCCCCAAAGCAATAATTAAAAAGGGGACACGAGAACTCACCTTAGTATCAATCAACGGTTTCCTTAAGCACTGAGAATATCCAAATCCTAGCACCCTATGATCATGATAGGTAATAAGATATAGACTCTTAGATCATTGGAAAGGTGATTAAGTGTCATTTTATAATTAAAGGCATACGTGGCTTTGTTTCTTAAAGGTTTGCGTTAAAAGTATCATTTTTAGGAAAGTTAGGGTTTTGGCACGTGTATATCAAATTTTATGGTTCTTATAAGTTTGTTAACATATTAATAAGCCCTATATTAGTTTCTGGTCATGAGGTTACCAAAATTTGATCAAATTGCAGAATTTACATTTTGGCCCTTCAAGTTTCATAATTTACAGTTTCAACCCCGAAGTTTGTCTCTTTACAATTTTTGACCTCTAATATTTTCTTAAGGTTTTTATAGACTATTTGAGCATGTTAGAACCCTAAAATATCAGATCCCACTTAGTGAAGTTTAGAACACAAGTTTCTAGTTACCGGTTTCGGTAAATCCGACAATTCCAAACGTCTAGTTTTGAATCTTCTAATTTTAACCAAATTACCACTAAATTTTATAAATCTTACTGAAATAATATGATTTTCATAGATTTTTGGCTCCTCATTCATTTTTAAGACTTTATCTAATTTTCCCGATTTACATTCACTTTTTGTTAGGTAAATTCATAGAAATTACATATTAACCTAAAAATTCATCAAATTTGATTTATATTAATAAAATAATTATTATAAGGCCTAAAAATTCTTAGATTCTAAGTTTTTCATGTTATGGCTCGTTTCTTCGATTATTTTCATATTTCAGGTCACCGAACTAATGTATCATAGACATACCATCTCTTACTAAATTTCCTAGACAACAACTCCTATTTTTCAGGCATTATAAGTCTCAAAATTTCTGAAATTTTAATCTTAGTCCTCGGTTTTACATAAACATAGGCACAGTCGGGTGTTTTACACCATTTACACTAGTATAACTGTCATATTTACACTTCTATCATCATTATATCATTTGTAACCTCAAACCCAACATATTTGTATGTTAGTTTCGCTGTTTTAGGAATATTTCAAGCTTTAGTTATAAAAACATATGGTTAAAAGTTGCTAGAACACATAAAATGAGGATTTACAAGATAGAATCCTTGTATATCGACCCTTTGGCTCGCGGGTTTACAAGAGTAGTACCTCTTATGAAGTTTGAGTCCCACGAAGATGAGGTTAGGGCCGAGAATCTTCTGTTAGAATAGTGACAATGGTGTCTGTAGTCAGGTAGAGGTGTAAACATTAAAATTTTGTAAATGGGAGTTCATTGATACTTACCAAATAACCGGTTAGAAGGCTAGGATGAGCAAAAGATCTTCAAAAGAAGGTTGGAACTTCTTGTTCTTGCTAGAGGAAGAGAGAATAATATGTGTGTGTGTTTCGGTTGAGAGGAAAACCGAGAGGGGGTGAAAATAAATTATGGACAGCTTTTGCATGTATAGAAAGAAGGAAAAAGGTTGAGTGTGTGTGGTTTTTCGGATTTCGCAACATGCATTATGGTTGGTGGGTTGGGCGGCCATGCAGAAGATTACTTTTATTTGTTTTATTTGTTTTATATTATTATTGTTATGTTTGTTAAGCCGCGGGTGTGGATGGATATGCATAGTCCACATCTGAATTGTCTAAGTGTTAAAAAAACGCCTTATTTGTCTCGGATAATTCATGCAAGAGAATAGTTTCCATTCAATTATAAGTCCCTACATGGTTAAATACCAATATGGGATGTAAAACAAGTGTGGAAAATAATCAGAAGTTGGTTATAAACACGATTACATAAGTAAAATTCTAGGCGCATCACAACTGTTTAGGCGCATGACAACTGTTTGGACATCTTGGACTTAGGTGCGTGACAACTGTGTGGGCGCATGAGCACTGCTGAAACGCCCAAGACTTAGCCGCGTGGGCATTGTCCAGGCGCATGGGCATTGTTTAGGCGCATGACTTAGAAAAATGTCCACTTAAATATTTTGCATAAGTCCTTGACTCATCTTGAGGTCGAGGAGGGGTTGTTACAATATTCATGCCAATATATATCAAATGACTCAATTATTTATTTTGCCTTTTTATTATAAACCCTATATGGTACTTTGTTAGCTGAATATCCAATAAAGTAACATTTATCTGCTTTTTCATCAAATTTTAATTTTGAATTGGAAATGTGCAACAAAGTACAACATCTAATTGTTTTAAAATATTTGACTTTGGTTTTATGTTTAAAATTATTTTCATAAAGAGTCATGTTTTGTTGTTTATTAATTAAGACACAAATTTGAACATAACATGTAGTGTTAATAGCTTCAGCCCAAAAGAATGAATATAATTTGGCTGCTAATAGCATTGTTCTAGCTGCTTTAATCAAAGTTATATTTCGTCTTTCAGCAACACCATTTTATTGTGGAGTTCCTATAGAGCTGAATTGTCTCGCTATCCCCTTTGAATCACAAAATTCACTCAGAATATGATTGCAAAACTTTGTTCCATTATCATTTCTATATGTCTGATTTTCCACAAGAGTCATGAACTTTATCAGCAAATGAGGCATTTCATCCTTAGTTGCTAATAAGAAAACCCAAGTAAATCTTGAAAAATCATCAGAGTAATAACCAAGCAATATGCATGACGTCCCAAACCTGAAACACTTGTCGGACCAAACAAATCCATGTGTAACAATTAAAGGATTGATTCAATTCTGGTATGAGCAACTGGCTTATGAGAAACTTTATGTTGTTTGCCTTTGAACATGGCAGACAATGTTTGTTAAGTTGAAATTCTTTCAATGGTAGGCCTACAACATGATTTCCTCTAACCAACTTATTCATATTCTTAATATTTACATGGCCAAGACAATGATGTCATAACCTTGAATCACTCTTCGAGGCTTTTGATAACAAATAAGATGTTGTTATAAATGAATGTGAGCCATTCATATCTAGCATGTGTATTTGTCTCTTAGAGTTCTTAATAGAATCAACTCATCGGGGATTACAAAGCAAGGTTTTAGAATAAGACATTATTTATCAATGAAGTGTGTTGAATACTGTTTGTCATAAATTTGAGAAACACTTAGCAGATTATGTTTTTATTCCTCAACAAAACTAACATCTTCAAAACTTAACACTCCATTAGACACTGTACCTTTCTTTGTAATTTTACCTCTTCTATCTCTGGCAAAATTAACATACCCTCTATTGTAAGGTTGTGTGTTATTTAACAGAGATATGTTACTCGTCCTGTGCCTAGAACAACCGCTATCAATGTGCCATACTCTGTTGATAACTTGCCTTGGTTGTTCCTACAGATATGAATTAGTTTAATAAATATTAGAAACCCAATCCATTATTGACTTGAGCATATTATTGTCATCCAAATATGATATTGACTTCAATATCATATCTCTTTTATCACTGAAAGCATAATCTTCAACAATATCAGGCTCTAATTGTTGTTCCTTGACCTTTTATTTTTTAATTGGTTTAATCAAAGTTTTAACAATTTTCTTTAACGTGTTTTGCACCGGAATGAGATTGCTTTCATCAACATGTGAAGCTTTCTTAACTGACTTTTCTTTATTCAAATCACATTTTATCTGAATATTTTTTTAACAGCAAAAATATTTGAATGATTTGTATTCTTATTAAATCTTGCATTTAAAAAAGAATTGTTTTCTATTATGTGAAATAAAGTTATGAAATATTTGTTTGCTTGTTAATTGATGTTGATGAATGCAATTTCTAGTCATATGATTTGGCTTGCCATAGACATAACAACACAGGTTATGATACACAATTTGCACTCATGTATTTCCCTCGAATTATTTATGATAACCACCAAAGTTATCATAAAACCTGGCTTTATTATTTCCTTGGCCTTGTGATTCTTTAACAGTCTCTCGTTTCTTTCTTTCATTAAGAACATTCCTAGTTGAATCTGAAAGAATTAAGGTAGTTTTCTTTATAGATTGATTCATTCCTGAAACCGATAAGGCATGCACAATAGCTTTATCCTTTTGAATCCTAGGTACTGGAATGGGATCAGTTTCCTTGATACCTGATCTACACATATCTTGTTTCATACGATTAGCAGTAATAGGAGTTTTATTTTTTTTTTAAACAAGCATTTGTTTCTTTAAAAATAAATATTTCTTATCTATGTTGCCTTTTGAAACAAATATGTTCTTGAAATCAATTTTCAAGTCAAATATTGATATTGTAACATGTTTTCTTTCATTTTCTTTATTAATGATATGTGATTTTAGTTTATGTTGTTTGTTTGACACATCTGAATAAGCATTTGTAGAAATAGAATTATAAGACTTTTTATTAATAACAAGTGATGATTTACAAGATGTTTTTTTGATACAGTTTTTATTATCATTATCTAAAAAACTATTTCATCATTACTTTCTCACTCTTCAAACAAACCATCTATCTTCACACTTTCTTCAAAACAATGCTCATCACTAACTTTACTTTTGGTTATTATAATAGGGTCAACAGTCAGTAGAATGTTAACTGAAGATTTTAAGTCAGAAGTTGGTTAAAACCCTAATCCATAGTTTAGTTCTTCATCTGTTGTTGTAATGGACGAAGGCAAACATGTATAATCATTATTAATCGGCGGTGCAATGTTGGAATATCCAACTTCACTTTCACCATGATTAATTTTCTAAATCATTTGTGACTTGATTATACCTTCAACCATATTTGATGATAACTTAAACTTTTCAACCGTTAGTTTTGCAGACAAGAATTCACTCTTAAGTTTGTTGATTTCCAAAGCTAGATCATTATTACAGGAAGTCAAATCATTGATTTTACAATCTTTATCATGAAGATTTAATTTTAATTGATAAATTGATTTGTTTAAACCTTCTAATTTATTTTCTAAAAATCTTTTCATCCTTTTTATATTTACAAGCTTGATGTTGAAGTTTTTCAACATCTAGAATTAAGTGCTCGTTATGAACTATATATCTTTGAATTATTTCAACACATTTATAAGTAGAAAGATTGATGTATACCTCATGTTTATTTAGTCTTTGTAGATTCTCCTTGTATCTCTTTTACCATGAATGCCTTCAGAAAATTTCCTTTCCCTGCTTTATTTGCTGGAGTGATCTCGACATCATTAATAACATCGGTATGAGCAGGTGCTAGAGTCTCCTCAACAGCAATAACTTTCTCTTCATTCATAGCTGGAGTAGTCTCAACAGCTTCTTCTTTCTTGTTTCCTTATTTACCTTCTTTAGTTTTCATTTATTGTGCTGGAGTAGTCTCAACAGCAGATTCATTATGCTCATTCATGATCTCTTCTTCAGCAAAAACACCAAGAAGTAAGCTTTAGATACAAACGACGCAAATAAGTTTTCCTTAACACCTTCTTCACCAGCTTTAATTTTTGCTAACAAGGCTGTAGATAACTTGATATCCAAGATCTCCATTTGGTCTTACCAATCATACTCTCCACTAATCTGAGAAACTAATGCTTTGTTGTTTGAAAAACTTGCATTTTCTCCTTTTGCTTCAACCTCGACTTTCACTATTTTCTTGCCACTGTTATTTTGATTTGCCTTTGCCTCGGTACATTCCCTTACAAAGTGACCTGGTTTATCACAGTTGTAGCATCTTAAGTTTGTATTGTCAAACCCGATATTTCTTGATTACTCCGAACATTTTTCCCCAATCTCCTAGCAAAGTTTTTATCCTTGTACACCACCATTGCCATCTAGTATTTAATGTCATTCTTTTTGACATCATTAGGATTGACTTGCTGCAAGTCATAAACCAAGATGTTTGGTGTACTCAGTCTTCCAGCCATGAATGCTTCATAGCTATTCATAAATGTTATGAATAGAGCTAGATGTTCTTTAGCAATTTAGATTGTTTGCTTGGATGGGTTGGAGTTAACAACAAAGGCTTGTTGAGTGGGTTGTGAGTGTTGAATTTGTTGATTAGAATGAGTTTATGACTAAGACTGCATAGGAGAAAATTTATTTGGATTAGGAACTTTTAACTGAGGAACGAATCTCTTTGACAGTAGGAATGATGGGGTTCGCTGATTGTTATTATTGACATATTTGTGAATAGATTATATAGTAATTAGGATTACTTGCCATCTTGGCATACAGTGTAGAGGCTTCAGCTCTCATTGTGTTTAAATGATTGGAATCTTTTTGTTTTTCATCCATCTCATATGATTTTATTGTAAAGATCAGGTTACCAAGAGACAAGGTAAACAGATCTTTGGTTCTCTTGATTATAGTGTAGTTTTTGTTCCAACTATAAGGTAATAAATTGAGTAGCTTCTTGTTGACAGCTATATTCTCCAATATTATCCTGAACTATTCGTCTTAGTGATTAGTTTAACAAATCTTGACATATGAGCTTACAATGTCTCACCCAGCACATGGTTGAACATGTTGAACTCTTGGTTCAGCATACCTTTTCGGATTCCCTCATGTCTTTGTTTCCCATTATCTGTTCCTCCATAGCATCCCATAAACTTTAGCTTCTCTGAACTCTTTGAATTTTTGTGATTCCTTACACTTAAACCACGCGATAATTTCCCTTTCGAAAAAATCTAAGTCGGCATTCAAAAAAAACACAGGTTTGATTTAGAACCTATAATATATGTTACATATTAAACTGTAATTTCCTGGGGTAGGTTAACCTCTTCATTTTATTAGGTTCGCCCATGAGTGATACACTAGTTCAACATATTGTATTATATCATTTGGTTTCATGCCCTTTGGTTGTAACATATAAAGTGAAAAATTTAATATAAATCAAATATCCATCTTGCTAAAAACCCAACCTATAATGTACTCCAAATGACCTATTTTGAAACGTTTGTGACCCACATCACAAAATGGCATATATGTGTTTGATTCGTTGGTGATTTTAGTGTTACCCTATAACAACCATAGTCTAACATGGTTGTGTCATATGTCGACATGCCCATGAAAACTAGGTGATCTGGTTATTACCAGGAACAAAATGAGTGTTAGTGAGAATTTGGTCGAT
>BJCO01364589.1:0-16297 GCA_018326465.1 Flaveria floridana
AACTAAGAACTAATATCAAATTTAGTCCCTCTACTTGTATTTCACTATTTATACGTAACAAAACTCCCCCCTTAAAACATTCTTGACCTCAAGAATCAAGCTTGAAATTTGGGAATCGGGTAATAAAGCTTTCTGCTTCCTCCCAAGTGGCATCATGACTAGGTAAGTCCTTCCATTGGATTAAAAACTTGACCACCGGTTTATTGCCACTCCGGGTTAATTTCCTATCCAAAATAGCAAGTGGCTGAAAGGAAGAGATTGGACCAACATGGATTAATTCTTGGGTGGTTGGTGGTCCAAAAGCTTTCTTTAACAATGAAACATGAAATGTAGGATGCAGCTGAGACCCAGCTGGTAAGTTCAAGGTGTAAGCCACACTACCAACCTTCTTAACCACTTGAAAGGGACCAAAATACTTTTGAGACAGTTTAGAATACTTGTGGACTCGTAGGGATGTCTGAACATACGGTTGTAGCTTAAGATACACCCAATCACCAACATCAAAACTACGATCACTTCCCTTTAGATCTGCAAATTGTTTCATTCTATTTCGGGCACTTTCTAATGAATGTTTTAAAGTTGCAATGACATTGTCTCTCTGAGTGAGCCAAGAATCGAGAGAGGCTATAGTAGTAGTGCCTGGAATATAAGGTAACTGGATAGGAGGATCCAACCCATATAATGCTTTAAAAGGAGGCATTTTAATAGAGGAGTGCCACGTAGTATTATACCACCATTCAGCCAATGACAGCCACTGCAGCCATGAAGAAGGATTAGCCATGGCCATGCATCTCAAATAAGACTCCAAACATCTATTGAGCACTTCAGTTTGCCCATCCGATTGTGGATGATAGGCTGTGGATAAAGCTTGATCTACCCCTTGCAATTTAAGAAATTCTTTCCAAAAGAGACTCATAAAAATTGGGTCTCTATCCGAAACAATGGTCATGGGACACCCATGTAGCTTGAAAATATTGTGTAACATTACTTGAGCCACCTGAACTGCAGAGAAAGGATGCCTCAAAGGTATAAAATGACCATATTTGGATAGTCTATCAATGACTACCAGAATAACATCTTTGCCCCCAGATTTAGGTAGTCCACTTATAAAATCCATTGAAACATCAGTGAAAATAGATTGAGGTATGGGCAGAGGATTAAGTAGCCCAGGTGAGGCAATAGTCTCATACTTTGCCTTCATACAAACATCACACCTTTTAACCCACAATTTAATGTCTTTATGAGCACCCTTCCAATAGAATAAACTTCTAAATCTCTGCAATGTAGGTTGAATACCAGAATGACCCCCTAGAGCAGATGAATGACAAAGAAGTAATATGTCCCTTCTTAATTCTTCATCTTTCCCAATCCACAGTTTGGATTTCCTGGTCAGCAGTTGACCATCCCACTTGATATGTTTAATGGTGTCCCCTCTTTCTACTCTAGCAATCAACTCTTGAGCTTGAACATCATTAGACCAATGAGCTTTGATCCTATCCAATAAAACAGGATCATAAGAAGAAATTGCTATAGTGAACAAGGAAGAGCTATGCACTCTTGAAAGGGCATCAGCAGCATTGTTCTCTACCCCTCTTTTGTAAACAATGTGATAGTCATAACCCATCAATTTACTCAGCCAAGTATGTTGCAATGGTGTAGTAATTTTTTGTTCCAACAAGTGTTTGAGGCTCTTTTGATCAGTTCGGATAGTGAAGTGTTTTAAGATCAAGTATTGGTGCCAATGTTTAACTGCTAGAAGAATAGCTAGCAGTTCTTTCTCATAAATAGAAAGAGCACATTGTTTAGGGGATAAGGCTTTGCTTACAAAAGCAATTGGATGGTTGGCCTGCATCAAAACAGCCCCAAGGCCTTTTGAGCTAGCATCAGTCTCCACAATAAATTCCTGAGACCAATCAGGAAGAGCTAAGACTGGAGCTTGAATCATGGCAGCCTTGAGTGTCTCAAATGCTTTTTGAGCCTCCATAGACCACTTGAAAGCATCCTTCCATAGTAAATTGGTCAAAGGTTTAGCAATAGACCCATAAGAGGATACAAATCTTCGATAATATCCAGTAAGACCCAAGAATCCTCTAAGTTGTTTAACAGTGGTAGGAACTGGCCATTGTTGTACAACTTCAATTTTTGATGGGTCAGTTGAAACTCCATCTTGGGAAATCACATGCCCAAGGTATTCAATTTGAGAACCAGCAAAAGAGCACTTTGATCTTTTAGCATATAGTTGATTGTCTCTAAACAGTTGCAAAACCTCTCTTAAATCTAGAAGGTGCTGCTGAATGTTCTTGCTATACACTAACACATCATCAAAGAAAATTAAGACAGTCCTTCTCAACAACTTCTGAAAAACTGCATTCATAAGGCCTTGAAATGTAGCTGGAGCATTACTAAGGCCAAATGGAAGTACCAAGAACTCAAATAATCCCTGATGAGTTCTAAATGCAGTTTTATGAATGTCAGGTTCATACATTCTTATTTGGTGGTATCCAGACCTGAGATCCAATTTAGAAAACACCCTTGCTCCCCCCTAATTCTTCTAATAATTCCTCTATCAATGGAATAGAGAATCTGTTCTTAATAGTTTGATTATTAAGTTTCCTGTAGTCTATGCATAGTCTCCAAGAACCATCCTTCTTTTTAACTAAGACTACAGGAGAAGCAAAAGAGCTTACACTGTGCCGAATAATTCCCATGTCCAACATCTCTTGAACCATCTTCTCAATGACATCCTTCTGTCGAACTGGATATCTGTAAGCCCTTTAATTGATGGTCACCGATTCATCAACCAGTTGGATCTTGTGATCACAACTTCTTTTTAGAGGTAAGCTATCAGGAGTTTTAAAAACATCATCAAACTCATGCAACAATGCTTCTACTGCAACTGTTTCTACTGAACCAGATACTTGGGCTTGATGTTGGAATGATCCATTTTCTTTTTCTTGTAAACTAAACAGTTGCAACTGAGTAATTTGGATGTCTTTGGTCAAGTAACCACCCAATTTTTCTATAGAACAAAAGGAAACATTACCCCTGTTAACCCCCTTTAATTCCACTATCTTGGAATCAACCTTAAATTGCATGGTTAACTTCTTAAAATTCCATACAATATCATCCAAGGATTGTAGCCACTGGATGCCCAAAACCATGTCATAGTTGTCTAAAGGCAGTAATAGCACATCAGTCTTGAACCATACCCCTTGTATTAACCACTGGAAATCTTGACATAACAGGTCACAATTCAGCTCTTTCCCATTAGCCACAGCTACCTTCATTAAGGACACCTTCTTAGTTGGGCAATTTAACTTTTCAGCTAACCATGAACTGACAAAGTTATGTGTGGATCCTGAGTCAATCAAGATCTGTATTTGCCTTGTACCTATGGTACCTACAACTCTCATTGTGGAAAAAGAACTTACACCAGTCATAGCAAACATAGAAATTTGTGGATCATTACCCTCCTGCTCTATAGTTTGCTCCTCAGTGCCCTCCTCCGAAGTTATATCATCATCATAAATCTCCAAAACATACAAATGTTTAAATTTGCAGTTATGGGTTGGAGTGTACTTTTCACTACACCAAAAACATTCCCCCTTGGCTCTTTTCTCCTCTTCCAACTTAGCAGGTACCTTCTTCACAATTTTGGACATTTTGTTGGTAGAAGGTGTGGGTAGTAATGCTAAGTTGTTACTAGAACTAGTGAGAACTTTACTGTTGGCATTATTACTGGAAACCCCTTGCTACCAGTAACATTCCATGTTTGAGATGAGCTACTTTTCTTAAGATCCTTTTCTTTATCACCAAACAAGGTAGAATAAATTACATTTTATTATTTAGCCATAGAGATAGCTTCTCTCATTGTTTTAGGTTTAAAGATCTTGACCAAACACCTAATCTCAGGTTTTAATCCCCCCACATATAAACTGGCAGCATATTCATCATTCAACTTCACTCTATTCAACAAAGAATCAAATTCTTTAGTATAATCAGGAAGAGAACCTGTCTGGTGAAGATTCTTTAATTCCTCCATGGCATCCTCACTTAATTGTTCAGAAAATCTTGACATAGCAGACCTTGAATACTCATCCTAAGTAATTTCTTCAATATCTCTATCTTGGCTATCAACATACCCTTGATGCCATTCCAAAGCTGCACCCTCCAAATTAATCATAGCATAATACACCTTGGCGTTTTCAGGTGTCTTATCAACTGCAAAGAAGTGATTGCACTTGATAATCCAACCTTCAACAACTTCACCATTGAATTTTGGGAAATCCAATCTTCCAATGCGTACTACCTTCTGATCTTGATGATTATGACCTCTATCGTTTCCCAATTTTTTGCTAATTTCCGCTAGTTGGGTCACTAAGGTTGTCATACTAATCTGCAACATTTTGATTGCTTCCAAATTTTGATCTAAGGTTGCCTGTTGTCCTTCGATCAAGGTTGCATTAGTATGTGCTAATTTCTCCAATTTCTCCATTTATTGAAGTTTGGTATTCATTACAATCGAATTAAAACGGAATTGGGAGAAGTAAAATCGAATAACAGTGAAACTGGAATCAATCAGTTTCAACGAACAAGAATTGACGGACAATTGAGTGGAAGAATTGATCGAACAATGATCAATTCGAAAAAGAATCGACGGATGAATGATTCAACAATAGACGATGAATCGGAAGTGGCGATGCAGAGTTTTGAACGGAAGAGCTCCGACGAGAATCGGTGCTCTGATACCAATGTTAGAACAAGAATTGAAAGAGAATCGTAAAGGAGAGAACTTCATTCATTATTCTGATATCGAATCCATGGTTACAACGGTATTTAACAACCTAACATACTAAGTACATTTAAATACCTGAACTATTATACAATTACAACCAAGTCCCTGTTATTCAACTAAGAACTAATATCAAATTTAGTCCCTCTACTTGTATTTCACTATTTATACGTAACAGATTTGGATCCTGTCCTGTAGCAGATGATCTCTAATCTTTAAACCGATGCTTCCTCTCATCGCCAATATACACAGCAGTCTAGTGAACTTAAGCGATATGGTAAATTGGTAATTAGTAATGTTCCAGCTTTGAAACTCAAAATTTTGAATTGGCTTTAGGCTTCCACACATGGGGGTCATTCAAGAGTGAATGCTACTGTTAACAGGGTTGCTAGAATTTTCTATTGGCCAAAACTTAGAAAAGAAGTGGCTGCTTTTATTAAGAGTTGTACTGTTTGCAAGCATTGTAAGGTGGATACTATAGCCTATCCATGGCTGTTACAAGAACTCCTTATTCCCATTGGAGTATGGGAAGATATTTTTATGGATTTTATTAAAGATTTACCTGTTTCGGGCAACAAGGATGTTATTTTGGTTGTGGTAGATCGTTTGACTAAGGGTGAACATTTTACTATCCTTAAACATCCTTTTACTACAGTACAAGTCGCTCAACTCTATTTGGATAACATTTACAAGTTGCATGGATGTCCAAGATCCATAATTTCTAATAGAGATAAAAATTTTGTAAGTCTTTTTTGGAGGGAGTTACTTATTTTACAAGGGGTTCAACAAAAAATGTGAAGTTCGTACCATCTTCAAACACATGGGCAAACATAAGTTCTTAATCGTTTCTTGGAGAGTTATTTGAGATGAATGTGTTTTGGTCGTCCGCGGGACTAGGTTAAATGGTTGCCACTAGCTGAGTTTTATTACAACACTTCTTATAACTCTTAATACACTCCATTTGAGACATATATGGTCAACTACCTCCTATTCATCTTCCTTATTTACCAGTGGAAAGTAACAATGAAGTTGTGGATAGAAGTCTTACTTTGCAGGAAGAAGTCATCAATATCTTAAAGCACAATTTATAGCAGGCTTAACATCGAATGAAGCAGCTAGCTGATTACATCATATGGAACGAGTTTTTCATCAAGGTGATTGGGTTTACTTAAAGCTACAACATTACAGACTGTCTACTGTTAGTGACCAGTCAAATTAGAATTGTCAGCCAAGTACCATGGGCCTTATTCTATATTAGCTCGAGTGGATCAAGTCGCTTACACTTTACAGCTACCAGTTAGGTCTACCATTCATCCAACAGTTCATGTCTCATTCCTTAAGAAGTATTATGGTCCATATCCTCCACCACAAGTGTCTATTAATGGATCGACGGTTACTGCAAGGGTTCTTGAATCTGTCATTGATACCCGGATCATCAAAAGACACAACCGCGCATTGGTACAATAGTTGGTTAAATGGAGTGGTGCATTGCCTAAAGATGCTACTTGGTTATCTGCTTCTCTTATGAATTAGTGGTTCCCTTCTTTTGATCCTTGAGGACAAGGATCTTCTTAATCAGGGGGATTTTTTATGTATTTGTAAGGCAGGTGGTTAAAGGTTGTTAGGGTTGTTAGCTGGTCAAAGTCAATAGTCAACTGTGTTAGTATAAATAGTCGTATTGTAATAATGCAATGTATGCAGAAATTTCTGTGTCTTTCTTTCCTCCATTTGTAACGACTTTAACCACTTTCGAGAACCTTTCTTCTTCCATGGTTCTCTAAGTGTTAATACAAAGTCAATCATTGTTTCAATCTTGAATTTATGCATATGCATCACTCTATTATGAAAGCATAACATAACTTTGTTACTACACAATATTTCTTGTTAAAAATATAATCGCAAATATGTAAACAAAAACTGTGTGTGAATAGGAAATTAGGATACACTTACACGGATAGAGCGTACATGTAGCACTGCATATATAACACCATGCAAAGTTTTCAATAAGAAAAATAATAAAAATAAAAAGCTATATAAACCTTACATAAAATTAATGGCCAACTTAGCCAGAGGTCACGCATGGATTCAAATGTTTCATTAATTCCATAGATATATTGAAACTATGTTATAGCTCACTTAAGTGTGAATCTGGTATCGTTTAATATCAAATTTAGCCTAAAAAGCATACATGTTGTGATTTGTAAATGATTTTACAAGAAATTTTAGTTTGTGCTACATGTTGTAAAAGATTTTACAACAAACCTTATGTTTCTTGAAACAATATTAATATATCCGGATTATCTTTTTAAGAAACATAATCACTCCCATATTTATATTCACACTAAAATATAATGAGTTTCAGATGCGATACAATGATGGACACTAACTCTCTGAAAGTAAGATGATACCTTTTCTTGATTTTTGATGATTGGTGATTTTATCATTATCAAAATTATTTTAATATTTACTTCAATCTACTCAAAACCAAAAAGAGAAATTAGAATGCTCCATTGGGTTTCGTGGTCCAATCTCAAATACTTTGCCTCTAGAAGCATCATTATAGGGAGCTAGAGATGTCCGAAGTGTGACAACCCTAAAAGTAAGGTTATATAAGCTAACGTCTTAAGAAATTTTTATAAATATATACTACAGTATTAAGTTTATTTGATTAACACCTTATGAATCTTATGTGTTTTGGTAATTATATATATAGTATGTGATCATGCTTGCATGCATGCATAAGAATTTACGTATTCATGAATTCTTATACAAAAATTTCATGATTTATGTGTTTAGATATCAAATAGTGAGATCACTTGATTAGTTATTTCAATAATGTAAACATCATACTTATATAAAGATACAAACATAACTAAATATCACAAAACAAAATCATCTATCAACATTAAACTAAAAAAAACCTAATTACCTAAACAAACAACATAAACATAACCATAACTAAATCTCGGTGCATTAGGATACGAGACCAAACCCGATTAGTATTTAAAACTTGGCTAATCCTAAGCTTAATGACTAAGTGAGTCATTAACATCAAAACTGCCACCTAGCCACTAACTCTTCCCATAAATCGCCACCTATCACCATCCTTACACCAAGCTCTCTCCAATGCTTGCCACCTCCCCTCTTAGAACCGACTAAGCATCCCTATTACCCACCATCACATCAAGCTAAGGACTAGGCCTAATGATGGCATCTCCACTACATGAAGGCTCGGCCGATGGGTCTTCCACAACCATCACTTTCTCAAGCTACACACCACCACACCATCACTCTCAATCCTCCATCCTTCAGTTCTACATACCTCGAGCACCCTCACCGTGAACCACCACAAACCACCACAACACAATCATCAATCGGTCCCAAGATTATCGACACTTCCTTCTCTCGATTTTCAAGTCATCAACCATCTCATCATCATCTTCTCATCAAGACCTATTCCAATTAAAGAACTTGGAATCAAGCACCAAGAAGACCACCTCAAACAAACCATCAATTCCTTAGTTACTCATTCAACTAAAAGGTTAGATTCTTAACCATGTCTAAAGGATCCATATGTGTTTAAAACAAACACATATGAACTAAATTCCTTGAAACAAATCATCAAGAATGATCCTTAAAAACCACATAACCTCTAGTTTCTTTTAAATCAGTAAGTATAAGATATTTAAAAATAAGAAAACTTTTATAAACAAAGATTTTAAGAAGATTACAAATAAATAGAATAAAAACCTAATATTCTTGACGAGTTGAATTAAATACTTAAATGATGAGTGTTGTATTAAAAACCATTAATTCGAATGTGGAACCGTTGGATAATATAGGTAGTGTTACTTAGGAAATTATTTTCCTACACTAACAGGATGAGTGTTGTGGTGCTAAATTATCTAATTTTGTATGATTATATTTGATAATTATGAATCACTTACGTTATAAGTAGGTTTGGTTGTTATTGCATCAGTATATGTATTTTATTCAGAAAATAAACCTATGATCTCACCAACTTTATGTTGATTATTTTGAGTATGCTTTTTCAGGTAATCATGTCTAATAACATTAGGTTCTCTTTTGATGTGTATAACGGCTGGGGTGATCTGGTGGGAAAAGTATGTGTGAGTCTAACTGTTAATCTGCTCGATCTTAGCCTGTCGGTGGACGCTCATTTCTATCGTCTCTGAAGATGTAGTAGTTAGATTAATATGTTTATAATAGGGTTATATTAAAATTTTGTGTACTAACATTAATATAACCCGAACTGGTATTATGATATGTTTATGTTTTATGTATTTATGTGTTGTTTGTTAATTTTTCTGATCAATGCGTTCTGAATAAGCTAGTCACATCTAAAGCATTTCACGCTTCCGCTGGGATGTGACAGGTTGTATCAGAGCCATTGGTTATAGAGAATTATGTATTATAAATACCTAGACTATAACCATAAGCTCGTATAATAACAAAATTTTCAGTATGTTTTAGAAATATATACACACACATTATGTGCATATATGAATCTTTATAGAAATAACTCATGACTTCATATTTACATATAAATTTTATATGCCATCAAATTAAAAGATGGAATTCATCTTTATGATACATCTATATTATATGTGAATTATTTGATGAAATTATTAGACTAAATGTTTTAGTAAAATTCATAAAAAGAACCCTGCAGCTATGAGTAACTATGATTCAGACATTCACCGTAGTAAAATTGATCCCTTGGAAAGCTCAGACCATAACAATCTTAAGGAGACAACACCTGAACCGAAACTTTAGAATAATACGGAAACTTACCAACCCTAGATTAAGATAAACCCCAAACCAAGGTTTTATGTTCGACGCACATCAAAAACAGTCGGAGGTTATACAATTAAAACCCCCAGGAAAAAGGTATGACGTGGTGACAAGTTTATGGTTAAGGAAGGAGAAAACTTACAAAATTCTGACTTCCCTGATGATGAAGAAAAAGAAACTAAAAGGCAAAGGCTGGATAATGATCAGATAGAGACTGCCCAATAGACCCTTAAAAAGCTCAAGAAAATACAACAAGGAATCCGGAAGATCCAGAAGGATATTAAGGAATTAAAGACACCAAAGAAAAATATCTTTACAAAGATATGGAACTGGGTTTATGAGAATTAGAGACTATCTCTTAATCTAACTTGTTAGAATATAAGAATAAGAACTTAATGATATATATATATATATATATATATATATATATATATATATATATATATATATATATATATCTTTTGTGTTTGAAATCATTATCTGTTACGTGTTAAACAAATTATGCTAAAATTTTAGATTCTTACTTTTTAATGCTAATCATAATTAACTATAGTGAATCATGGCGTCAAAAAGAAACACTCAACCTGTACGAAGAACAACGTGAGTTGGATGACCCAGAACCCGACTTGGGGAGGAAACTCCTGTGAATAATGCTGCAAATGAGAATGACAGCATTTCTCAACTAGTAACTCAGCAAATAAAGGCTACAATACCTACCTTGATAGCTCGGCTATAACAAAACTTGAACTTCGGAGCTATACCACACAGAAACGAAGGGCCAGAAAATGTTAATACAGAGGAACGACAAGAGGAGGAAATTTTAAATGGAGTTACGATGGGATGCTTCTACAAAACTTTAATGTCATGCAGACCCCGAGAATTTGATGGAAAAGGAGGAGCTGTACAAGCCCTACGCTGGTTGGATGAAATAGAATCAGTCTTAGAAATTAGTAATTGTGCCGACAATTACAAGACACTGTTTGCCTCATATTCACTTAAAGGAGAGGCACAATCTTGGTGGAAAATGGAAATGCAAACAAAAGGAAGGCATGTCATGAACATGATGAGCTAGGAAGAATTCAGGAACATGGTAATTGAAAAATATTGTCCCTATAATGAAATAGAAAAACTAGAAACTGAGTTCTTGGCATTAGAAATGAAAGGAGCAGCATATCGAGAATATATTGATAGGTATAACGAACTCTCTAGATTAGTGCCACACTTGGTAACCCCTGAAGATAGAAGAATAAGAAGATATATTTGGGGATTAGTACCACAAATAAGAGGATTAGTTAAATCTGTAATGCTCAAGACCTTTTAGGATGCAGTATGTCTGTGAAGTCTAACTGATGAAATGATAAGAAATGGATCTTTAAGTAATCCAAAAATAGGGGAGAAAAGGAAATAGAATGACAATCACACTGGAGGGAAATTTGGGAACCCCCAAAAAAGATTAACCCGACCACCACAAAGGAATTTCTTAGGAGTAGCGCGAGAAAAGAAACCACAGACGGAAGGTCAGCCGTGGTGCAGTGCCTGTCAAAAATATCACATGGAAAATGTATGATACTAATTTGTTATAATTGCAAAAAGAAGGGACATATATCCTGAGACTGTAAGAACCCCACCAACCCTAAACCAGTCTGTTATCAGTATGGAAACGAAAATCACTTTCGTAATGAATGCCCATAATTGAAGGGCAAGACTACAGTCAACCAAAACAACCCCCGTGGAAGAGCTTTCGTGATGCAAGATGAAGAAGCTCGGCATGAACCGGAAGTAGTAACGGGTACGTTCCTTATCAACAGTCAGTAAGCAACAGTATTATTTGATACAGGAGCAACTCGTAGTTTCATTTCAAATACATTTAGACGATTACTTAATCTAACTTCTGAGAAACTAAAGCACAAATATATGATAGAGCTAGCTGATGGTAAAATAATTAAAGCTTGTGAAATCATTCCTAATTGTACTATAAACCTAGATGAGTATTGTTTTGATATAGATCTGATTCCTATTGAACTAGGAGGTTTTGATATTATTATAGGTATGGACTGGTTAAGTAAGAATCAGACTGAAATTATATGTGGTAAGAGGAATATAAAAATCCCCTTGATTAAAGAAAATAGAACTCTCTGTTTATATGGTGAAAAGCCTAGTGGTGCTATAAAAATAATTTCTTGTAAGAAAGCACAAAAATATTTAAGAAAGAAATGCTTAGCTTTCCTGGCTCATATAGTTGATACAAAACTAGATAAGATAAATCTTGAAAGTGTCCCGATTATCAATAAATACCCAAATGTTTTCCCTGATGAGTTACCCGGTTTGCCACCCCCTCATCAAGTAGAATTTAAAATAGAATTAGTTCCAGGGACAGTCCCTATTACTAAAACACCATATCGTTTAGCACCAACAGAAATAAAAGAACTGATGAACCAATTACAGGAATTGTTGGATAAAGGATATATACGCCTTAGTGTATCACCTTGGGAAGCACCAGTTCTATTTGTCAAAAAGAAAGATTGAACTTTTAGAATATGCATTGATTATAGGGAACTCAATAAAGTCACCATAAAAAATAGGTATCCTCTTCCTAGGATTGATGATTTATTTGATCAATTGCAAGGATCTAGTTATTTTTCCAAAATAGACTTAACATCTGGATATCATCAGTTGAGGGTATAGGAGGAAGATATACCAAAAACTACATTTAGGACTAGATATGGCCATTATGAATTTCTTGTAATTCTATTTGGGTTAACCAAAGCTCCAGCAGTATTTATGGATCTAATGAATAGAGTATGCAAACCCTATCTAGATAAATTTGTCACAGTCTTCATAGATGTCATCTTGATCTATTCCAAAAATAAGGAAGACCATGAACAACATTTAAAGTTAACCTTGGAATTACTAAGAAAGGAAAAATTTTATGCGAAACTCTCAAAATCTGAATTTTGGAAAAGAGAAGTACAATTCTTAGGACACGTAGTTAACCAGGATGGGATTCAAGTTGATCCAGCAAAAATTGAAGCAGTAAAGAAATAGGAAGTTCCAAAGACACCAACTGAAGTACGTCAATTTCTAGGTTTAGCAGGATATTATAGGAAATTTATAGAAAATTTCTCAAGAATAGCTCAACCTTTGACAGAATTAACTCAGAAGGATAAGAAGTATGTGTGGGGAGAAAGACAAAATGAGGCATTTGAACTCCTCAAGAATAAGTTGTGTAGCGCTCCTATTTTAGCATTGCCAGAAGGAACAGATAATTTTGTAGTATATTGCGATGCATCACGCCAAGGTTTTGGATGTGTCTTAATACAACAGGACAAGGTAATTGCATATGCATCTAGACAACTTAGGGGTAGTGAAAAGAACTATACTACACATGATTTAGAACTAGAAGCAGTAGTGTTTGCACTGAAAATTTGAAGACATTACTTGTATAGGACTAAGTGTGTAATTTATACGGATCATAAAAGTTTACAACATATATTTGATCAGAAGATGTTGAATATAAGACAAAGGAGATGGGTAGAATTATTAAGTGACTATGATTGTAAAATCAAGTATCACCCAGGAAAAGCAAACGTAGTAGCTGATGCCTTAAGTAGAAAAGAAAGGGCTAAGCCATTACGAGTGCGTGCCATAAGAATGGAATTATGTTTAGATTTATTAAATCAAATTCAGGAGGCCCAATAGGAAGATAGGTTGAAGATAAAAGGACAAATAAAAGATTTGGAAGAAAAGACGGATGGAATCCTGAAATTCAAGGGAAGAATTTGGGTGTCGGATAATACCGTGCTTAGAAAAATTTTCCTACAAGAAGCACATAAGTTAAGATATTATGTGCATCCAGGAAATAACAAAATGTACAAGGACTTGAAAAGCCAATACTGGTGGCCAGGCATGAAGAAGTCAGTCGGAGAATTTGTAGATAATATGATATTTGTTCAAGAGTAAAAGCTGAATATCAAAAACCTTCAGGATATTTACAACAACCAGAAATTCCAGAATGGAAATGGGACCAAATCACCATGGATTTTGTGACCAAAATACCAAAAACTTCAAGTGGTTATGATACAATTTGGGTTATAGTAGATAGATTAACTAAATCGGTACATTTCCTGTCAATTAGGGAAGACTATAAGATGGAAAAGTTAGCAAGGGTCTACATGAAGGAAATTGTGTCCAAACACGGAATACCTATTTCAATTATGTAATAGAGATAGTAGATTCACATCCAGATTTGGGCAAACTTTACAAAAAGCCTTAGGAACTCGGATAAGGCTAAGTACAACATACCATCCACAGACAGACGGACAGAGTGAGAAAACAATTTAAACACTAGAAGATATATTGCGAGCCTGTGTGTTGGATTTTGGTGGTAATTAGGATATGCACCTACCTTAGAATTTTCCTATAATAATAGTTATCATGCAAGTATTAGAACAGCCCCATTCGAAGGCTTGTATGGAAGAAAGTGTAGATTACCTTTGTGTTGGAATGAAATAGGAGACAGACAACTTACATGCCCTGAACTAATACAAGAAACATCTGATAAGATCACTGAAATTAAAAATAAATTGAAAGCAGGCCGTGATCGACAGAAAAGCTATGCCGACAAACGAAGAAAGCCATTGGAATTTCAAGTCGGAGATAAAGTCTATTTAAAAGTATCACCCACAAAAGGAATTATCCGATTTGGAAAGCGTAGTAAGTTAAACCCTAGGTATGTTGGTCCATTTGAAATCATTGATAGGATTGGTCCTGTAGCATATAAGTTAGATTTACCTCAAGAATTGAGTGAGGTACATAACACTTTTCATGTGTCCAAACTAAAGAAATGTCTAACAGATGAGACATTAAAAGTGCCAATTCAAGAAGTCAAGATAGATAAGAAACTCCATTTTATGGAGGAACCAATAGCCATCATAGACAAGGAAGTAAAAAGGTTAAGAAAGAATAGAATCCCCATAGTGAAAATTAAATGCAATGCAAAAAGAGGACCAGAATTTACATGGGAAAGAGAGGATGAGATCAAAAGGAAATATCCCCACTTATTTAAAATCTGTAACCAGATAAGTTCTTCTCAATTTTAGGAACTACTTTCCAATGAATTTCGGGATGAAATTTTTTTATAGGGGGAGAATGTGAAAACCCTAAAATTAAGGTTAGATAAGCTATTGTCTTAAGAAATTTTTATAAATATACACTACAATATTATGTATATTTGACTAACACCTTTTGAATCTTATGTGTTTTGGTAATTATATATATAGTATGTGATCATGCTTGCTGTGACAACCCTAAAAATAATAGACAATTTTATTACAACTAAATAAATTACATTATTATGTCAAGTTTATATAATGTATGTATGCATGTTTGCATGCATGCATATATATTAGAGTTGGTTACGTGTACCTACATGTATATATATATATGTATAAATTAAACTTATAACTATCTATATTAGGGATACTATTTGGTAACTCATGATATTATTCCATGTGTATTTGATTGTCGTTCATATGTATATATAAATATTTACGAGCGTATTTTTTTGCATGCATGTGTACATATATGAGTTCTACGTGTGCATGCATGAGTATATAGTTAAAAGGCATGCGATTAATTATGTTTGTATGTATATAGCCTAACCATGCATGCATAGGCAATGTAAAATGTATATGTACCTAAAAACTATGATAGTTACAAATATATAATAAATTAAAGTTTAACCAAATCCCACCAAATATCACAACACAAGAGCTTAACAAATCAAATCCTAATACACCTAAACCATTATGTTTAAACCTAGCTTAATGACTAAGCATCTCTCGGCTAAATAACACCACCAAACCGCCACATGAAATCACCATCATTGCAAGATGGAGGTGGCAAATGCTAAAAGCAATTCTCGGCCACTTCATGACACCAACCTAGCCACCTTGCATTCCTAGCTCATTAGTCATCAAACACCATCATTACTTGACACTAAGCCTCCTACAAATTGAACACTTCATGCTTACTCATCCATGCTATCATGAGCATGTCATTAATGGCAACCGACCTCTTTGCTACTCTAATACTCTCGGGTACTACCTCATAAACACAACACACTACCATAAAACACCACCTTTTTCTCTCTAGTTCTCGGAACACCCCACACAACCAACAACAACCGTATACAATCTCTACCATCACCATCATCATCCATAATCATCACCATCCACCACCTTTGTCCCTCTCTCTCGATCCCTTAGAACACCATTACCACCTCTCGGTTTCCACACAAACCACCAAACCGCAATCACCCTACCTCTCGAGCATAACCAACACCGCCCTCATCAGCCACCACACCATCCGTAACCATCACAACCAACCATTATCACCTTTGTTCTTTCTACCTCTTGGTTTTACAAGCAAGACAAGCAACCAAGTTAGCCATCTTTTCAAGTCATGAATCATCTCATCATCATCAGCCTTCCTCATCTCGTTTGTACAAGGTTAAGATCTTCTAAAAGTATTTTAATACAAAACTTACATATGTGTTATAAACACATATAGAAAAATGGTTTTGGTACATAAATAACCAAAAATAATCTTAAAATGTTTTAAAATCCTTTAATTTTCATCAAGTCACAGTAATAAAGTACCAAAAATTTAGAAAACTCTTAACAAAAGGAT
>BJCO01364592.1:0-12734 GCA_018326465.1 Flaveria floridana
TCGGGGGTCTGCGGGGTCGGCGGTCGGGGTCAGCGGGGGGCCACGGTGGACGGCGGTCAGGGTCGTCGGTAGTATCGGTTGGCGGCGAGCGGTGTGGTAGGTGGCTGTTAGTGGTGGAGGCAGGGGTCGGTGAAATTTGAAATCCTTTAATATTTGGAAGGATTTTAAAATCCTTCATTTGAAGAAATTTAAGGGAATTAATTTCAATTCCAATTCCTTTCTCAACCAAACACATTAAGAATGAAATGCAAATTCCAATTCTAACGAATTATTATCAACCAAACACAATGGTCAATGGAATTTAGATTTCAATTACATTGAATTCCACTGAATTGCAGCATACCAAACGCCCCCTTAGATCCCTGAGTAGATTACATAATTGTCTTCCTAATAAATTATAATTACTTGAAACCTGTTTTCCTAGTTAACTAGTTAATCAATTCGAAATCCAATTTACCCATCCAAGAAGCAATAGTCTAATTAATTTAGTAATTTAGTTAATCGTTTTCTCAAAACTCAAATTGCAATAAACCAATCACTAATTCCACAAGAATCGACAATCCTATTTATTTTAACTAATTTAAAGTGAATGAGAATACATATTTTAATATCTTATTTGATTGATACTTTAACAACGATAAATCACCTTTAAAAACAATAGTACAATAAACTTTATTAAACATTAACATATCGTTGTTATCAATTTTAGCTTCAACATTTTTGCGTCTTTCTTCGAATGCTTAAAGACGTCCAATAATTTCTTCTAAATTGAATGTTTTGAGATCCATCGTTTGTTCAATTAAAGCTACAGTTTTATTAAAAAGTTTTGAAATCATGGATTGAAACTTTTTTACCAATCTTTCTTCTTCAAGCATGGAACCATAGGTAGAAAATTGTGTTGCAAGACTTGGCAATCTTCTGGTGATAAAATCAATCGAATCCGAATCTTTCATCATCATGGATTTAACTCGGTGTTTAGGGTTTGAAGTGTGCGTCCTTAACCGTATCCACACTAACATGGTGGGTTTTTTTGGCCTTTCATATGTCTTTTTGCATACTGATGTTATGCATAGTGGCGAAGCTTGAACCAAATTTTAAAGGAGGCGGGGATGGAAGTAAACTATTTTATGGGGGGCGAACTTCTTATTTATTAAAAATTTCTACTACCGTACCGAAAATTTAACGAGTCGAAAATTAGACCCTCTGATCCAACTTGAACCGAGGCAAAAACAATTTGTTTTTTTTCTTTAGTTTTTTATATGCAATCAGGCAGCAGGTGGCAAAGACACTGAACCAGGTGTTCGAGGGCTGTTGCGATCATAATGTGTCAATTGTGATGCTCTCGATCGATGATTAAAAAAGGAGTGAAGCTGAGAATTTGATCTTGAACTAGGCACTGATATCAATTGAAAACTTGTATAAAACACACTCGAACAATATTTAGATCATAATCCATCTCTTGGAAAACTTATTAGCTTAAAGAAAAGAAAACCAATTGCATAACTAGGTTACAATCTTCTAATTATATGTACCTTAAAAGGCAAATAGCGAAGCTTTTAAGCTTTGTTTACAATAACCAATTGCATAAGTTACAAATGTAGGTTCCTGTAACTTTACGACTATTTATGTTATTATGTATCCTCTACAAACTCATACTATTAGTACCCCTCCCTAGCTCTCTCCATGCAAAAACTGTTTTTATCTCTCTACGTTTGTCATATATATGTTCTGATTGTTTATGTACATATATCAACTCGAAGCTACAGTAATAACGTAATATGTAAACAAAGGCTTACAAAATATTTATTATTTAGTTAATATTTATATAATACATTTTTTTTTTAAAAAGTTATTGTTTAATATATATTTGTTCTTTTGGGCTTAACTTGTACCGTAAAACACAAATGCATATCCCTAAAGCATGATGTACAAGTCTGATCTAGAGCATGGTACCTTTTTGTTTTCTAGCAACGGTTTTTCTACTTTTAGCCCTCAACTTTAGTTATATATTTTGTTTTTTTATAACATTCGTATTTTTCGTTTTATTCAATTGTTGTTTTATAGGTTTTAAAACTTAACGTTTTATAAAATTTCAAATATGTCTTTATGTCGTATTTATTTATATATGCATTTTGATGTAAATTTAATTCAAGACGATGATGGATGTCAGGATATACAAGGTAATAAAACACAAAAATTTATATACATATCGAATTGATATAAGTTTTATAGTTTTTCTCTTCCTCTTGCAACTTCAAAATATGTTATTTTATAAAAATCAAATCTGTACGCGTTTGTTTATTATCATTAATAATTACCCTTTTACGCTTACGATACACTAATATTTTGTCGATGTTCAAATGTAAAAAAATTAGCAGTCTAATTTTATTTATAAACTTGCTAACATTAACAACTGTTCTACTGTAAAGAACGAGTTTTTGATGTTTTGTATTTAATATAAAGTTCAAATGTATCAACGATGTAACATTTCCGTTTCTTATATGAAGTTACGTATATTATGAAAGTCACCTTTAACTCACGAGTTCGAGTCAAAGTTTCGACATTAGTTTTTTTGCATGGTGTTACGTCCTCTCGCCACCACTACCTTGCGGGTTCACGAAAACGATTTGACGTTAGTTTTTTTTACGCTTTTATGCCCTCCACCCCCTTCAACACACGGATTCTTAGCAAACTTTTTGAAGTTAGTTTTTTCCATAGTTTTATGTCCTCACCGCAACGTCAGTGTATTAATACTAGTTATTTAACCAAAACACCAAGGGTTTGGGTCATCATAGGCTCGATGGCTCCGGGTCGGCTTCCCCTTGGGCTTGAGGATTCGGCCCAACCCGAGATTAAATGGTCCAACACCCATGACCCGTGTCTTTATATCTTCTATAAGCAAGCCCAAGACGTACAACCCACTTGTAGCTTTTGCCCAAATCTTATACTACAGCTTTGACCCATATACATTTAACAAAAAAACAAAATACATATTAAAAATTCTACAAAAAAATATTATAGCAGATTCAATTTATAATAAAATAAGTTATCTTTTTTAATTCGCCATCCGCAGATTACAATCAATCAAGTGTATTTTCCCTACGTAGTGGTGTCAGTTTCCTACCGACACCGGTCAAGGTTAATTAGATCCTTTAAAGCTAGCCTCTAAAAAGTCAAGAAGTCAACTTGGTTTAAATATCATATTGTTCATGCTTAATTTTTTTTCTTAACGGCATTATTGGATTGCTGACGGATCACTAGTCCAAGTGATCATGTTCATTACTCGAGTAAGTAATCCGAGACCACACTCAGAAGTAAACTGAGAGAAAATCCCTAACCCAACCTGGAAACTCATTTTGTATCATATGTATAACTTGAATTCAAAATCTCTTTCTATTTTAATAAGGTTTTGAAATATCTTACCTCAAGTGAACTTGAGGTAAGAGTCATTGATTGTTCATACCTAAATGAACCGTTTTTCTATGGTTTGCCGTATGGTTCAGATCACCATGTTATCTTGACAAGAAGTCAATTTAAAAATGAATATATAGTAATTCTAGGCAGTGCTAGCCACAAAGACATGCCTTGTGACCAAGGGTACAAGATCACGACAGTCACGTTTCAAGAATGACGGTCAATGTCATGGGAATGTAATACCAAGTAAACTTTAAATTTTGAGAAAATTCTTAAAATGTTTCTTTAACCGGAGCTATACCCATCTTAAAATACGACACTCGCACTCTGAATTCTGAAACAAGGGTGTCCAACCGCGTTTCAACCCCAAAACAAGGATATTTGACCCCTAAACACAGGCTTCCAAACACAAAACACATGAGTCCGAATTCACAAACACGGGCACCCAACCTCACAAACAGTGGTGGAAGCCTTTTAAATACGGTCAGAAGCCGTTGAAATAGGAACGAAAGCCCTAAGAATACAAGCACGGGCTCTTAAAAGGAAAAGTTTTTGAAATGTCATTTTTCCCATAAAAATTCTTGGAACTCCTTTTAGAAAAATCATATTTAAAATGTCTCTACCAGGCAAATCGTCGGCGCCTATTTGACATTATGTCATACTCGTCTCCTCGTCCTCCTCTATATTTATTTTTGTACTTTTTTTTTATTTTTTACATGGTCGGACGCTACTATAAAAAGGTTGGACGCCTTTATAGTACAGTCAACTGTCGCTATAGTATCTAGGGATGAGCAAATTTTACCACATATGGGTACCGTACTGAACCGTTACTGACCGATCATAATCAATATTGTACCGGTATTCATTTTTTTAGGTTTTTGGTATTCGGTACCTTCGGTTTTGGTATTTTCAATAGTACCGGTATCGATCGGTACGGTATTCGATTCACTCTTTACCTATTTTTGGTACCAGTTATTTTTGGTATGGTACCGATACTGATCTTATCCCTGATAGTATCCTCGTCCACCTTTATAGTACAGTCACCTCTATAGTTCGGTGGACAACCTATATATAGTAGATTCGGACGTCTCTATGTAGGTTTGAATGCATTTACGAGTAAGGAAATTTTAAATAATAGCTTTTTGAAAGAGAATTTGAGGGAATTTGATATAAAAATTGACATGTTGAGAATTGTCCTTGTAATATTGGTAGAAGCATTTATAATACGAACGGAATTTAGTGGATATTGGTGAAATCGAGTAATCAAAAAGATATTTTGACTTTTGAGGAAAAATAATAGTCAAATGAATATTTTACGAATTTTTCGGTAAAGATAACCTTGTAATGAAATCATTTGTTGAATTTGATAAATATATACTTGTTGACAACGATCTCATATCACACACTCGAACCCTGCACTCATGACGACACTAGCCTTTAGCGTTTGCACGATGAAAGTGTTTGTTTGATATCCTCCATTTCTCTTTTTAGTTTACTTTTAACTCACGTATTAAAACCAATGTTTTCAGAATCAGATTGAACGGCAAACCAATCATCTTGCTGATCGATTGGTCGGATCGCATTTAAAAATATAATCTTTCGTGCAAAGTTCTTGCATACATCTTCAAGTACACTTGCGCGTCAGGCACCGTCACATATGCTATGTAATGGATTACATACGTATATATTGTTAACAGCGTAAGAAATCTTTAACCTCCACTGCCTATTGTAACTTGAAATATAAATTTACTATTTCATGTAATTGATGATTTGAAGAAATAATTCCTTTGCACATCCAAATGTTTCATGGACGTCTTGTAAGTGAAATTGAACTTTCGGCATGAATGAACTACGAGCTGGACCGTGTCTTGAACAACACTAAGGAAGAGCTCATCACCTTTAGATGAATTTGACGACAATGACAACGAAGATATGGTGTCCCTTTAAAAAAAGTCATTCGAAGAATACTTAAGTAAGAGTTTTTTTGAAAATTTCTGAATGATTAAATGTTAAACCATTTAAACATCTGAACCATTAAAGCCTGAAACAAACAACCCTTAAGTTAAGAGTAACATGTGAAATTAATGTGTGGAAAATATGTAAGTTATAGAGTATTTATAGTGTTAAAAGTAAATATTAAAAGTTTGTTTTTTTAGTCAAAGTGGCAGTTGAACTCTGCCCCTCATTTGCTCATCACTAACAAAGACACATTACAATTTTCTTTTCATATATTTATAATATACTAATTTTAAACATTTCTGTTCATAAGGTGTATACCTTATCTTTAAAGTGTTTTATAATTTTTTTTTATTTTTAACGCAAAACTTTTCATATTTTCAATTTAGCTTCATAACTTTTTTACTTTACAACTTTAACCCAAAACTTTTATTTTTCGTAAATTTCTGGTTTACATTCCGTTCTAAGTTTGGCAAGTTAACACAGCTCAACATGCATGTGTATTTCAATATTTTTACGTTTGCTTTACGTTTCGTTTTAAATTTTATGACTTAATATAGCACAACGTGTATGTGTGATTCAATGTTTTTACGTCTATTTTTACTCGTTTGACAGGTTCATCGCAACACTCGGGTTATAGATCGACTTAGTTAAACTTCTCTATTTTTTACGTTTCGGTCTAATTTTCCCGCATTAACACTCCGCAACTTCAGTGTTGGTGGTCGCTGATAATGGTGTGATATTGGTGCTATTTGGTATGGTGTTACTCTTCTGCCACAACGCGATGACTTAATTCTAGTTTATACCTATAAACAAAATTTATTAAAAGCCGTAAATTGTAGATGTTGAATAAGAAAGAAAAAGACGTAAATTTGATTAAAAGAATAAAAAAACTTTATCTATTTATAATAAGAAAAAGGTTCAAATACAAAGTGTATTTTTGCTACAAAGTGTGTGAAGACACAATGAATAAAAAAAATCACAAAAAATTATATCTCATAATCTAGATCGAATTTTAAAAAATTAATTCCGAGCTTTGGTTCCCTTAGCCGTCCTCACTAAGAAAAAAAATAAACGAAAAAATAAAAAAATAAAAAATAACGTTTTTTTATTGTGTCATTTATGAAAGACACAATGGCGTCATTGTGTCATTATGAAAGACACAATGACGTCATTGCGTTTTCCATGACGTCTTTGCGTCATTATGAAAAACACAATTACGTCATTGTATCGTAAAAAGACACAATGAATTTTTTTATTTTTTATTTTTTTTCTCTGAAAAAAGACGACGAGATGAACAAAAACTTCAAAGTAATTTTTTAAAATTCGATTTAGATTATGAGATATAATTTTTTATAACTTTTTAACCACATTGTGTATTTTTAGACTTTGTAACAAAAAATACAGTTTGTATAACAACTTCACCCTTATAATAATGATGGAAGAAAATATACGCGTAAATCACCATATGACCACATTATAGGAATCAAACCACCCACAAAAATAGACAACTAATGAACAAGATTTCTTTCTATAAGTTTTCAGGACTGAATCATGATGTTTACATTTTAGAATTATAAAACAAACGTTATGGAGAAACCAAAAGTGACCACGATCAAAATGATCTTTCACTTCCTTGTACTTTACTCATCAATAACTTGTACCTACTCTACAAACACCATTTCTTCAAACCAAACCGTTAGATATAACGAAACCATCATTTCTTCGCATGAAACCTTCGAACTTGGTTTCTTTAGTCCCGGAAACTCCATGAATTATTATGTAGGAATTTGGTACAAAAAAGTATCGAATAAAACGGTTGTATGGGTTGCAAACCCGAACACACCGCTTATAGACACCTCTTTCGAGCTAACACTCACCCTTCTGGGACTCCTAAGTCTCCGAAACACAACCACAGGCAATATCATATGGTCGCTAGTGAACTCATCGACGTCGACGAAGGTGAAGAATCCGATTGGTCGGCTTCTAGATACGGGCAACTTTATAATTTACGACAAAGGTGATAGCGTCATTAATCAAGAAAATAATCCCATATGGCAAAGTTTCGACTTTATGCAGCACACTTTGCTTCCTGGAGCGAAGCTAGGGTGGGATTTGGTTACAGGGAATGAGAGGCACTTAACGTCGTGGAAATCGGATGATGATCCTTCTCGCGGTGAGTTTTCTTATTCTATTGATAGGAGAGGTTACCCTCAATCTGTTATAAAGAAAGGCGAGAAGATAGTGTCGCGGGGAGGTCCGTGGAACGGGCTCAGGTATACGGGGAGTCCTAATCTAAAATCAAATGATTTTTACAACTACACCTTTGTTCTTAATGATAGAGAAGTTTACTACCAGTATAATCTTAAAGATCCTTCAGTTATTACAATGGTGCTGTTAAATGCAAGTGGTCGTTTAGATCGCTTGTTATGGGATGATAGCAAACAAGAATGGAACGTTTATTTATCGCGATTAAACGATCGTTGTGACGAATATGGGGTGTGTGGTCCATTTGGTAGCTGCAACACTGACAAGTTCCCAATTTGTGAATGTTTGAAGGGGTTTGAACCCACGTCTTCTGATCAGTGGAAGATGTTTGATTGGTCACAAGGGTGTCGACATACCATTCCTTTGGATTGTGACCCTTCTGAGGGGTTTAACAAATATTCTAATTTGAAGTTACCCGATACTCAAGGGTCTTGGTATAACCTAACCATGACCCTTGAAGAATGTGAGGAGAGGTGTAAAAGAAATTGTTCGTGTAGTGCTTACACAAATATGAATACCTCAGGGAGTGGCACTGGTTGTGTGCTATGGTTTGGTGACTTAAATGATATCAGAACGTTTCCTGATAATAAGGGGGACTTTTTTTATATACGACTGTCAGCTTCTGCGTTAGGTAATTCAAAGAACATTAGTATTATTTTCATTACTAACTTCATAATTATCTGTCTAAATGGCATCCTATTTAACATAATACGTTGCGTAATTACAGACTCGATAAAAAAGAGTACAAGCTCCAGTGCAGGGAGAAGTATACGGGTTATTATCCCTACAGCATTGCTAGTTTTGGTCATGATCATTTTAATATGCTTATTTTATCGTTTCTATTGGAACAAGCAACAAGAAGGTATTTCTCTACTTATACTTAAAATAAAATTAACTTTGATGTTAAAAAGAAGTTGTGGTTTTCGTTTAAAAATTGTGCTTAATTTCCCGTTTCACAGGGGTACTTGAAAATGAATTGGGACATGATCCTGAAATTAGATATGATGATGAAGATCTAGAGCGACCAATATTTGGATTGTCTACAATACTTAAAGCTACAAACAACTTTGCAGAGGACAACAAACTTGGAGAGGGCGGATTTGGACCCGTTTACAAGGTAGTGTATTAGATAAATCCACGTCCTGTGTAGTACATATTGTGTTGATATGTTAGTATAAGATTATTTGTTGCTTTGACATAAGAATACTTCTACTTGATCAGAACCGTTGTAGGATGACCAAACAATGCCGCTACACTGTACTCGAGGAATAAATGAATCATTTTAGTCGATTGTAGGATATAATGTAGGTTTTTATAGTTTTGAATATATAGTCTCAGTATAACTTTTGAATTGTGTACCAAATTACACTCAAATTAAAGTATTTTGATGATACACTTCAAAATTTCTAATTGGAATTTTAAAAAGAAAGCAATAACGATTATCTTTTGGATATGAAAATGTGTAATAGAAGTTGACCAAAACTTATATTTTATAGTTGAGTAACTTGTATCATAACGTCTTGTTAGATCAACATAACTCTTTGTGAAAGAGTAGTATGTTAGTTGCGAGTTGAAACACTCTTAACATTTATTCGGTTACCATCATTCATAACTTTCATAACTTAATTTTATCAGCATGATAACCACTAACACAAACTACTTAAATAGTAACAACAATTACTACTACTGACAGTAACTAAGTTACTAGTGATTGGGCAAGTTGTTGCTACTACATGCTTATGGATAGACATAGTTGATGTCCGTCAAGGCTACTCAAGTTAATGCTGTTTATAGTTACTACAAATAACATATTTGTTGTTGATCATAATTGTTACATATAGACCTAGTTGATGTTAACCACAAATAAACGGTGCGTATGCCACTTTTCATCACTAACCATGGAGGCACCCACTACTTAATTTTGTGATCTTTAAACCTCCAAATTTGAGGGTGGCTATAATAATAAATTTTTGAACTAACATGTACTCCATACATCTTAACTTGTTTTAATGTTTATTTTTATTTCTCTTTGGTCTTGAGTAAATATAACTAAACTTGCTTGTTGATAATTAAATCACCATTACATAAATATATGTAGGTGTTCTTTATTGTTCCTTTCAATTCTTGGTTTGTTTACCCTAGTTTTATACTTTTTGTGATTCACAATCAAAATTGGCTATTATGATATATCAAATTATTATAATAATAATAGCATGGTGAAATGAAGTAACAAAAAAAGTGTAACTTTTAAAACATGTATAAAAGGCTTTATCTTAAGAAGCTATGTTTCAGGGTGTACTCGAAGAAGGACAGGAGATAGCAGTGAAACGGCTAGCAAAAACATCCACTCAAGGACTTCAAGAGTTCAAGAATGAGGTCATATTAATATCTAAACTACAACATCGCAATCTTGTTAAGCTCTTGGGTTGTTGCATACAGAGAGATGAGAAGATGTTGGTTTATGAATACATGCAAAACAAAGGTCTCGATTCCTTCATATTTGGTAAATGGGACCCTATGAAAAGAAAAAAAAACCTTAGATAAGTATCAAATCAACAAAGATGTAAACTAAAACTAATTCAAACTATTCACAGATAAAACACGAAGCAAACTTCTTGATTGGAGTGCTCGTTACAACATTATCAATGGAATTGCTCGCGGACTTCTTTATCTTCACCAGGATTCTCGTCTTAGAATCATACATAGAGACCTCAAAGTTAGTAATGTTTTGCTTGATACAGATATGAACCCGAAGATATCAGATTTTGGCATGGCTAGAACTTTTGAAGGAACCCAGATAGTTGCAAACACAAATAGAGTTGTTGGAACGTAGTGAGATTCATTTACACTAACTTTATTTTCAATTTATTTAGTGAATGGCATATATTTACTTGCTTTCTTATAGTGGCTATATGGCGCCTGAGTACGCAGGAGATGGCATCTTTTCCATAAAATCAGATGTATATAGTTTTGGTGTATTGGTGTTGGAAATTGTAGGTGGGGAGAAAAATAGAGGATTCATTCGCAAAGAGCACCAGAACAACCTTATTGGACATGTGAGTTTGGGACTTAACTTTCTTAAAGGATAACTTTGTAGAAACGTAAAAAGTACTTGTGTTTTTTGTTTTTACAGGCATGGGAACTTCATAATGAAGGTAGAGCCTTGCAGTTAGTTGCCGACTGCCTAGGTAAATCGATCAACGTATCTCAAGTTCTACGATCAATCCACGTTGGTTTGCTATGTGTTCAACGTCACCCGGAAGATAGACCGACCATGACTTCTGTGATCTTGATGTTGGGGAGTGAGGGTCCATTGCCATCACCCAAAGAACCAGGTTTTTATGTCGGGAAAACAAAGCAAGATACTACGAAATCTTCAAGCTCAGATGGAACAAGTTCTAACAATGAACTAAGCATTTCAATGTTGAATGGTAGATAAAATAAAAGTTGCATAAAACATCTTCCAACCATAGACCATAATAAGATTATTAAGTATTCAGATTCATCAACTGTGTGAAAAATGTGAACTTTGATTTAAATTAAGTTGAGAAATGAGACTTAGGGTGCGTTCGTTTCATGGAATGGAATGGAATTCTGATGGAATTGGAATGCAGATTCCATTCCTTGTGTTGTTCGTTTCATCAAAAGAAGGATTGGAATTGAATTTAAATCCTTCAAAATCCTTCAAATTAGGGGATTTGAAGTCCTTCCAAACTTGGGAGGATTGTTTTAAAAACATCAGGAATTCATGGTAATTTACCAAAATAACCTTATTGTGAAATAAAGAACCGTAGAAGATGAGAATCACAGATCTGACGGCGTCATTTTCGTAGATCTGAGGTCGCTTCGTTCCGGCGCACAACACCTCCTCGCCGGCGTAGATCACCTTCTCAGCTTTATCTCCGGCGTAGATCTGAGCGAGAATCGCCTTCGTAGATCACCTTCACAGCTTCGTCTCTGGCGCACAACACCTCCTCGCCAGATTGAACGAGAATCGTACCTTCTCAGCTTCGTCTCCGGCGCACAACACCTCCTCGCCGGAGTTGCAGTTCCTCGGCGGAGGTTGGGAAATCAAATTGGCAAAGGGCGTTAGAGGTTTACGAATGGTTAAATCTTCGAAATTGGTACTCCCCAAATGCGCGTATGCTTGCAACTATATTGTCTGTTCTTGGTAAAGCAAATCGAATCTTTAGCTGTGGAGATTTTTGAAAGATCAGAAGAAGGGATAGATAGTACTGTACAAGTTTACAATGCAATGATGGGGGTGTATGCTAGAATCGGACAGTTTGTTAAAGTTCAAGAAATTCTTGATCTGATGCGGGAAAGGGGATGTGAACCTGACCTGGTTAGTTTCAACACGTTGATAAACGCCCGTTTTAGGTCCGCCAAGATGGAACCAAATGTGGCATTTGATCTGCTGAATGAAGTAAAACGGTCCGGGCTGCAACCTGATATTATCACATACAACACACTTTTGAGTGCGTGTTCTCGTGATTCAAATTTAGAAGAGGCGGTCAAGGTTTATAAAGACATGGAGGAAAACAAATGTCAACCTGATTTATGGACTTATAATGCCATGTTATCGGTTTATGGTAGATGTGGATTGATTAATGAAGCTGAATCACTGTTTTTTGACATAAAGTCAAAAGGGTTTGACCCAGATGCTGTAACGTACAATTCTTTGCTATATGCGTATGCTAAAGAGGGTCATGTGGATAAAGTTGAGAAACTTTGTGATGAGATGGTGAAATTAGGGTTTGGTGAGGATGAAATGACTTATAATACTGTTATTCATATGTATGGGAAATTAGGCCAACATGATTTGGCTTTCAAACTCTATAAAGAAATGAAATCCCGCGGTTGTGATCCTGATGTTGTTACATACACTGTTCTTGTTGATTCTTTAGGAAAAGCAAACAAGATTTCAGAAGCTGCAAATGTGATGTCAGAAATGATGGATGTTGGGATTAAACCGACTTTAAGAACATATAGTGCTTTGATTTGTGGATATGGGAAGGCTGGAAAAAGACTTGAGGCTGAAGAGACTTTCAATTGCATGGTGAAATCTGGTATTAAACCCGATTTTCTTGCCTATT
>BJCO01364593.1:0-21014 GCA_018326465.1 Flaveria floridana
TCGATACTGGCGAGGGCGCTGGAGTACACTCTCAAGTACTGGCTCAAATCGTTCACCAGAGATCAGTTCAAGTTACAAGGGCGAACTGTTCAGCTCTCCAATTTAGGTTCGTGTTTTAGCGAATTGCTTGATTTTGACGCAAATGTGTAGAACAGTAGAAGTTTTGTTGATTGATTTGAGCTTTTGATGCTTCGATCCGATAATTCTGTATTGGATTAGTAGTTTTAGCGCTTTGATTCAAGGATTTGGTGATTGGATTGGAGAATTTTGTGTAGTTGAAGTGACGGATGGTTGGATTTGATTTTGATAGATATAAACGGTGACGCTTTGCACGCGAGCCTTGGATTGCCTCCTGCTTTGAATGTGACAACTGCCAAAGTCGGGAAGTTGGAGATCATAGTACGTAGATTTTGTAAAGTTAATTTCGATAATTTAGCATCAGATTGGTGTTGGTGTTATGAATATCGCTTGCTGGATTGTGTTTCTATATGGATACATGTATCTAATTAAAGTCTGATTGCTGTGTTTTAAGCTCCCTTATATTAGCAATGTCCAAGTGGAGCCAATTGTTGTGCAAATCGATAAGCTTGATTTGGTGTTGGAGGAAAATGATGATTTGGATGCATATAAGAGTACAGACAGGTAACAGTTAATTTTGGTATGAGTATATGATTTTGACAGTAAATTGATTGTTTAGATCACCGCTATCATTTTCCTAATTTATTATACTTTATGATTATTTCTTGAAGTGTACAAACGCCATCCAGTCCTGCAAAAGGCAGTGGATACGGGTTTGCTGATAAGGTTAGTCTCTTTCTATTGAGCTATTTTGGGATCTTTAATGGGGTTGGTATTGTCTTTTTCTTTCGGACGGTATTGATTGTAGTATCATAGACGCTATAAACATGATCCCAAGCAAAGGCTTGCATAGAAGCTGGACAATTTATAGAGGGGAAGAGATTATCCATATACTACTGATATTAATGAAGCAAAAAAACAGTGGACAGTAGGCCACCTCAATGGAGCAACAAGATTGCATTGCATACCAATAAGTGGAGAAGCCAAAGTGTTAGAACAGTAGTTTCGTTAGAAAAAGTTAATTGACCGCAAAGAAGCCAAAGTGTTAGAACAGTAGTTTCGTTAGAAAAAGTTAATTGACCGCAAGTAAAGGAGACAATGTTTTAGTTGCCTGAAGCTGTACATTATATTGTATGCTCAGAACGTCTCTATTAATAATCTGTTGATAAAAATTTGCAAGTTGCAACACTATTTCATGAAATGTATATTTCTAATGTTTAACAGACACATAGTAAAGGAGGTTTTGGTTAAATTTGTGGGTTGGTGGTTTGCAGAAGCCATTCTTGTAGGATGCCACTTATAGCTGGCAGTGAATTTTATGTATGCCTTTGCAGGTTATCACTGCAACATTGAAGTCCATCACATCCGTTTTTGGTTTTCTACTAGTTTTACATGATTAAAACTCTGTATGAGTCATTTACTGGCTATGGTTTATGATCTTTTGATGAAAGCTATAAGCTGTGTTTCGTTTGTATAGGGGCTAGTCACCACAATTAACTGCTTTTATCGTCGATTATAAGTATTATCTATCTGTTTTGGGATTCCAGCACTGAAATTTTTAATTTTATCAGATTGCAGATGGAATGACGTTGGAGGTACGAACTGTTAATCTTCTACTTGAGACTCACGGGGGTGCTAGATGTCGTGGAGGAGCAACTTGGTACATTTTTGTTGCATTCAACTCTATCACATTTCTCTTAGTTACTTCTGTTTTGTAATTCTTGATTTTTATTCAATGTTCGCCCTTGATACATTCCGTGTTTGTAAAACATATTGGAGAAAGGTGTTTTCAAAAAGCAGGTCTCAACCTCCTCTTCTAAAATTGTGTTATCTATAAGAAAATGCGAACAATCACTTTTCAGCTGGTTTGCTAAACACTATTTTTTGACTAATTGCGAATTTGCGATTTCGAACACTATATTTATATAATCTCCACCAAAACACAATCCCAAACACCCTCTAATAAATCATCATCAATTTATGTGTTCTTGCTGACAGGGCATCACCAATGGCATCTATTACTATTCGCAATCTCTTGCTTTATACCACAAATGAGAACTGGCAGGTTACCTTATGAACCTGTACATAGTTTATTGATTTTATCTTTATTATAGGTACATTGCATTTATACATTAAATTACTAATTGGAGGTCACCTGTTGCAGGTTGTAAACCTTAAGGAAGCTAGGGACTTCTCAAATGACAAGAAGTTTATCTACGTGTTCAAAGTAAAGTTTCATTGTTACCTTTCTTTTAAGATGGTTCTACTTTAATTGTTTTTTTGTAGGCTGTCACTTATATGCTATTTATAATACATACTTTTTGGTCACCAGAAGCTTGAATGGGAGCATCTATCCATCGACCTCCTGCCTCACCCTGATATGTTTGCAGCATTTTCTGAAGGTGCATTTAAGGATGATGATGGTGCTAAACGGGTATTTTTTGGTGGGGAGCGGTTTCTCGAAGGAATATCTGGAGAAGCTTATGTAATACGAACTTAATTCCGTTAGTTAGTTGTCTGGAAACTTTGGTGCAGCTAATGATTATCTTAATTGCTTATTCTAACCGTTGATTCTATTATCAGATTACCATACAAAGAACAGAGCTTAATAGTCCACTAGGTTTGGAACTCCAGTTACATATTACCGAAGCAGTGTGCCCAGCTTTGAGTGAACCAGGTCAGTAAATGATTTCTTGATTGTGCTTGTTGCTATATATATTTTTGCAAATAGATGAACCTTGTGGACCTTTTGCATTACAATAATTCAATATGAGCAGGACTACGAGCTCTTCTTCGCTTCTTCACGGGATTGTATGTTTGTCTAAACAGGGGAGACTTGAATCCAAATGCTCAAGAGGTTTGATATTTTTTATTATCGTCAGTTTTAAAATCATTTTGGAGCACTATAGTGTTTGCTATAAGAACTCACTCTTTTTGCAGCGGTCAGCAGAAGCTGCCGGGCGTACACTGGTCTCTATAATGGTGGACCATATATTTTTTTGCATCAAGGATACTGGTTTGTGACTTCTTACAACTTTTGTAACCCATCTTTTGATTTGAGGATTTTTTTTTCTTTTCTATCACATGCAGTTATATATATTTTATATAGGAACCATGATGCTTTCAATCATCCATTAGGTTGATATAATATAGAGGTGGTAAAATGGGCAGGTTGGCCTGTTGGGTAACAAGTCAAAACACGTTTGAGTCATGTTGGGTTGACTTGAAATACTTTCTTGGTTATTGTTACAATTTTTTCAATATATAGTGTGTCAAATATGATTTACATAAATTCTACTACTCTTATCATAATCTAATTGTGTGAATGATACGATTTAAGAGGCTTTACATAAATTCCTTTTTTGGCTTTATTGCCCATATGAATAGTCAGAGATCACTCAAAACCTGAAATGAGCGATGCACAAGTAAATCAGTCAAAATTGCTACTTCTAATATTGTTAGTTCTAATTCAAATAGAAAAAAGCATGTATAGTAGTCAATTGCTGCTAATGATTCTAATTGTGCTTGCAGATTTCCGGTTAGAACTTTTGATGCAGTCACTTTTCTTTTCTCGGGTAGGTTTTCATGACACTAATAAGAAATTGTGTTTATTGCTGTTAGTTTACAGTTTTATATCCATCCTAGACTGCCTTGTTGTCTAACCTTTTTAGCTTGTATAAGTGGTAAGGATTCTTCTGTTCTAAATATAAATGATAATTTAATTGGCCTTTGCAGGCAAGTCTTTCAGATGGAGAACTCACCAAATGTTTAACACGGGTGATGATAGGTGGTCTGTTTCTACGGTATGATGCATTCACTTGTATCCCTTGCATGTATAATTTACATTCTGATGCTATATGATGTTAATTACTACCAAGCATTAGTGATTCTTTAGATGTTATGCAATTTCTGGATATTTGCTCTACAAGTGGCAAAATGGATGCATTGAACAAGTTGGGTTTTACAGGTCAATATGGGTGATTTTTGGCACGGGTCAGACTGGGTTGATCTTAAACACCGTCTGTTTTTCTTTATGTAGGAATGTGATAAATATGCTCAAAAAAGTGATATTCCTTACATAGTTTTTTGAATAAAGTGATATAGGAGGTTGTATAAAAAGGCATTCGGTAGAATTTGACTCATTCGACCCATTTGTCTCCGTCTTCATTAATCTGTTAGAGATCAAACATAACCCAAATTGACCCACTCATAAGTGAATGGGCAGAGGTTCAAAGTTGCGACCTCAAATTTACACCATCTTGAGGTTGATAATAACCTTTGTGCCTCTTGGTCAAGAAGTCTATTCTTCTGGTTAGTCTCAATTATAAAACCGCGAAACGACATCTATCGAGAACTCATTTTCTCAAAGGAAAAAACGTTATCGGACAAAGCAATTATCGAGAAAAACAATAGCAACATTGTTGGCTATGCAGTTGACTAGTTTAGATACAAAAGTATTGGAATCTATACATTGATTCTTTTTTTTTAACAGTAAACGAGCATGAAAGTCTGTGCTCTAGGATAAAGTTCCCTTTTGCTCCATAATTGCATACTGAGCTCATCAAAGTCGAGTTGCGAATCTTGATAAAATTAGACTGTCAAAGTCAAAGAAAAGATTTGAGAATGGGGAATAATTATGGAATGGGTGGTATTAAAATACCTATGCCACTTTTAACTAATCTTTTTATATTTTCAAAAGCCATTATTGATTTAAACTATTGATTAAATAACCTGAGGGTGTTAAGTCGTTCTCGCATTATTTGTTGTTTAGTATTAAACCCTTTTCTCTCTATGTGTATATGTGTGTATGTGTACTATGCTTTGTCTTTTAGTAGTTATTTTTACATTCTTGTCAAAAAAATATTTTATAATGGGATTTAATGTTTATAAATTTCAGGGATACTTTCTCCAGCCCACCGTGTGCATTAGTGCAACCATCAATGCAGGATGCTGCAGAGGAACCACTTCACATTCCAGATTTTGGTATAATATAATTCCAGATTGTATTAGCTATTAATATGTATAAGCTTCATAGATTGTTACAGGAGATTCATTTATTAAATTTATATTTTTTTCCAGGAAAGAATTTCTGTCCTCCGATATATCCTTTAGAGGATCAGCAATGGAAATTGAATGACCATGCTCCACTCATATCCCTCTATAGTCTTCAGTATATTCCCTCACCTAGTCCTCCATCCTTCGCTTCACAAACTGTCATTGACTGCCAGCCTCTTATGGTACTGTATTTTCATTACAAAAATGTAAATGATGACTATTTTGAGTCACTTACTTCAGAATGGGTCAATCTGGGTTATGTTTTATCTCAAATGATTGATATGGGTCAAAACAGGTTGAACCTTGCCCCGAGTCTATTTTTAACTCGTACTACATTTTAAATCATTTTTGTTCATAGGTATAGATTCTTATTCCAATAATTTTGTTTTTATAATTAACGCTATCATTCAAGAAAAAAGGTTTAAGAAAAAGGAGGAAAAAGTGTTTTCAGGTCAGCTCATAACGACGTGACTCTTCTGTCCCTCACTAGAAAACGACCTGTTCCAGCCTGGAACTTTTTTGGCCTGTTACTTAACCTGCCTAACATGCACCTCAAATAAAGAAGATTCAACGTTGTTATTTACTGTCAGTTCTAAAATACCATCATTCTTTTCCAGATACATCTTCAAGAAGAATCTTGTCTAAGAATATCATCCTTGCTAGCTGATGGAATTTTGGTCAATCATGGTGATATTTCACCAGATATCTCTGTCAACTCACTTGAACTCAAAATCAAAGGATTAGATATCACTGTTCCTCTGGTAAATGAGAGCTCCTTCACTGGAGCAAGGCTTCATATTGAGAACCTATACTTTCAAGACTCCCCTTCCCTAAGGCTCAAGCTACTTAACCTTGAAAAAGATCCAGCATGCTTCTGTTTATGGAAAGGCCAGCCCATTGATTCCAGCCAAAAGAAATGGACAAGTGGCGCTTCTCTTATAAATATGTCTCTAGAAACATATAATAACTCAACAAAAGTTAATGGGTCCCATTTACACTCTTCAGAGTTATGGAGATGTGTAGAGATGAAAGGCGTTTGTATTCAGGTAGCAATGGTAACAGCAGACGGAAGCCCATTAACAGATGTCCCTCCCCCAGGTGGTGTTGTCAGGGTTGGAGTTGCTTGTGAACAATATCTCTCCAACACCTCTGTTGAGCAATTATTCTTTGTGTTGGATCTTTATACATATTTTGGTACAGTCAGCGATAAAATGGCCGTTGTTGGAAAAAGTAAGCAAAAAATGTCAGTGAAGCGAGAGTTATCTGATGGTAGTTTGATTGAAAAAGTTCCTGGTGATACTGCTGTTAGCTTATCAATCAAGGACCTAAAGCTAACATTTCTAGAATCTTCTTCTTTGGATATTCAGGGAATGCCTTTAGTTCGATTTTTGGGTGATGGTTTGTTCATGGAAGTTACTCATAGAACCTTGGGTGGGGCCATGGCCATTTCATCAACTTTAAGGTGGGACCGGGTCCAGGTGGACTGTACAGAGACCGAGGGAAACTTAAACGAAAATGGTGTAATGCCAAATAACCATCTTAATTTGAGAGCAGTATTTTGGGTGCAAAGTGAAAGGAATTTTCCGTTTTTGGATTTACGTATGGTGCATGTTATTCCTTATAATGCACAGGATACAGAATGTCATAGTTTAAGTGTGTCGGCTTGTATAGCTGGCGTACGTCTTGCAGGTGGAATGAACTACGCTGAAGCTCTGCTCCACCGGTTTGGAATTTTAGGACCAGATGGTGGACCAGGGGCTGGGCTTTCTAAGGGTTTGAAGCATTTATCATCCGGCCCGTTGTCGAAGCTTTTCAAAGCATCACCTCTGCTTGCTGAGGAGGTCAGGGAGAGTAAAGGTAAGCTGCCCACTATGCCATGCTTTTGCACTATTGATAGCATTTTTAACCCATTGATTTATTAATGGCTGATTTGGGTAAATGTGTTGCTTTGAGTCGTGTTTATCTCAAATGGATATGTAATAATATTAGTTACAAGGAGAAAGTGTCACACAGGCATATACTAGTCAGCCAACGATCTAGTATATTATAATTTTAAAACTTATCTTGTTTTGACCCATGACACGACCCACCCATCTTGCCCCTTCTAGTTCTGATTTTGATACATTCATCTGAATTCAATTGCCAGAGAAGTTACCTTACGATATCTTTCATTTATTTTGTTTTCAGGTGAAAGCATAGAGGAAGAGAAGCATAATGGTTACTTACAGTTGGGTCCACCAGATGATGTGGATGTATCACTAGAATTGAACGACTGGTTATTTGCATTGGAGGGTGCTGAGATGGCAGAAAAACAATGGTTCTACAATTTAGAAGATTCTTACAGAGAAGAGAGGTGCTGGCACACAACCTTTGACAGTTTTAAAGTTAAAGCAAATAGCCGCAAAAAACACCTGACTAATAGCAAAAAGATATTGCCTGGAGCATTAAAGTATCCTGTTGAATCAGTGACGGTGAGCTTTTGCTTCATTACTTCAATTTAGCTTTGTTTAATAATGAATATTAATAAAGTACTTTTGATAAAAAGTTTTATACGTGCTAAAAGCACATAAACTACAGACACAAATATGATGAATATTTTAGAGCAAATTGCATCTACAGTTTGATTTCTGTTTTGGGTAACCAGCTTATTTTAAGCCAGAAATATTGTTAAACCAAAAAAAAAAATAATTTAGGGTAATTACCTAAGAGAAATGGTTTTTAGGTGTCACGTTAAGCCACATAGCACCAGTGCACCACTATCAGGAAAAATGTTACAATGGTAAAAAGTTACCGACACATCATCATGCTGACCTGTTACTGGATTTTGAAACTTTCATGGCTTGTTCTGATTCAAAAAGTTGATTATGTAGAAATCAAATCAGACAACGTTTTGCCTTTTTAATGCAGTTTTATATCACACTGATCTTGTGAATTAATATCTAAATTTCTTAAAATCTGCTATGCGCCTCAATTTCATTGTCAGTCTTTTTTTCTGCTGAGATGAAACATGCATAATGCGCATAACTTGAAGAAATTACTTACTTTAATATCCTTGTAGGTTGGTGTTGAAGGCTTGAAGACGTTAAAACCCCAGAAGCAAAAAGGAATTTCACTCCAAAATGGACACGGGCAAACTGTTGAGTCGCATGGGGGGGTTGATCTTGAAGCTGACGTAGTATTAAATGAAGATGATGGTGCCAATGGGACGATCAAATGGATAGTGGAAAGTTTAAAATTTTCTGTGAAACATCCGGTAATTATATCTAAACTTGCTTTTATGATTTTATTTGGAGTTGGAAAGATGGCCGGGTTAGGTAACGGGTCAAAAGAGATTAGTTCTGAATGGCCCTTGATTGTTCATTTCATCAAATTTTGTTACAATTGTAATGCAACGATTTGTTTTTTGTTAAAGTTGTAAATTGTAATGGATTGATTATGATTACCAAAAAAACCAAAAAAACAAATGTTACTACAATTAAGTGCAAACGACTTAGGAAGTTGTATGCAAAAAGAAAAAAAAAAGAAGACTTCAGGGTGGCTTTCACTTGTTTGGCCCTTTGAATCATTCCCTTTGGATACAAACACAACCCAATTTGACCTGTTTATAAGTAAATGGACCTAAATTGCCCCTATTTGCTTTAATTGCTATTTTACACAAGCAAGTATAGATTCTGATAATTGCTACGGTGTAGGTTGAGGCAGTTGTAACCAAGGATGAACTGCAACATGTTGCTCAACTATGCAAGTCAGAAGTGGATTCCCTGGGGCGAATAACTGCTGGTGTGTTGCGTGTGCTAAAGTTAGAAGGATCAGTTGGTCAGACAGCAATGAATCAACTAAGCAACCTCGGTAATTTGTTTATTTTTCTCTTTTTGACATAAGCAACATAGACACGTGTGAAATTAATTCACGAAGAGTAAATGAAAACAAAATGTCTTGAATCAGCTCGGTTGAAAGTACTGGCATTTTAGCTTATTAAATTGAGGAATCAGATCACAAAAGTAGCAACTAGCAAGATAGTCTTTAAACTTTGTAGGTCATAACCGTCAATGGGGCTGTACATTTCAGCCATATATGGCTTTCTAGGAGCATGGATGTCATTTTTGTAGTCAGTCATGTGAAGGAAAAGCCTAGAGGTGGTAAAATTGGCTGGCTGTATCAAATAATAAAAGTTTCAAAATTTATCCATTGACTCGACAAAGATAAATTACAACCCAATTTGACCCGCTTTATGCAAATAGTCAAAACTCAAAACCTGTGCACTCATGCAACTGAAAATTTGAACTTTGCAGGAAGCGAAGGGTTTGACAATATTTTTTCACGTAGAGATAGTAACGGTTCTAGTGTCAGTTTGATTTCCTCTTCCCTTTTGGCTTCAGATAGCCAAGATTCACCTTCCATCAATCCAACATTAAATTCACTCGAGGCTGCAATATTAGATTCACAAACAGATTGTGCAGTTCTTGCGGCCGACTTAAGCAGTTCTGAATCTTCCAAGCAACATCTTCATAGTGTAGAACAACTTGCCCAGAAACTGGAGAGTATGCAGAAATTGTTATCAAAGTTGCAGACTCGGTGAATTTATAATATTTTTGCCTTCTGTGTTATGGTTGTATAATTTGGTGATAATATGGGTCATATTTCTTATGCATTCTTTAAATGTATATAGTGAATATATATACGTATTTACTGGTGTAAGTGCCAGTGTCCGCAGGTCGGAAATTTTTTGCGGAACATCACTAAATTTTGTAAAATTTTATATATATATTTATTTTTTGCACTCTGGTTTTAGTGAAAAACTAAATACCAAGAGTTTGGTAATTTATGACATGACTATCTAATATGACATTACTCAATTTGAAGTTAATAGGTTTGAGGTAAATGGGACTGGGTCATAAGTGGGTCATCATTTTGATTTTGATGATAGTTAAAAATGTCTAAATGGATTCAAGACACCCAACCCTTTAATGACACACATAACATTTTTAGGTAATCGTTTTATTAGATTGATAGCTGAGTTGTGAACATGACACGTTTAAGATCTATTTATCAAAAGACCTAGCTTTGTAACTTTATAAATAATCAAACATTTTATTACAATCTCTAACCCTATCTCATGGTTGTGTTTAAAGGCGTATTAATAATTGTGTTAAACAACGTTTATGTTGTAGACCTTATTATCCATGTTAGTGAACATATGTTTAACCATGTCATGTTATTCATGTTAATATGTTATTGAACTATTTAAAGCTAAGAATATTAAATGTCATGCAACCACCTTATAAACACGTGTTAGCGGTTAAGTAAACATCATGTTTAGACGTTCCATGTTTTGGTTGAATAAACATGATAAATGTGTCATGTCTGATATAACCCATATTGCTTGGTTGTCAGCATGACAAAAAAACAAAAGAAAACACGCAACAAATAGTCACTGAACGTATGGTTATAAATTAATAAAAACACAATACCATTACAATGTCTTGTCAAGTGTCATGTAACTCACCCTATTAATCATACTTTTATAAATAGGCAAACAAATGACACGTTTTATTAAACATATTATGTTCGGGTGCAAGCATATTAGATGTATCATGTCAAATATGACTTGTTTTGTCAGCTTTGACACAAACTGTTTATCTGGCGTCAACGTGACAAGAAAACATAAGCAAGCGTGAAACATACGCCAAATTGCACAGTTGCATTTGCACACACTAGTCACTTGCAACATCACCTTGATTAAAAAAAAACTCATAATAAAACTAGAATGCCTCAATCTCAAAAAACAAACAACATTGCTTGTTTAGTTGTTTAGGTTACTATACAAGGTAAAACATGGCTGTTTTCAACTCAATCTACGCGGTTGCAACTGTATCCCAGCGCCAGATAGTGCCATCTTCACAGCAACTAAGAATTGTGCTGAAACACAATTTATAACGTGTCAAGAGATGAAGAAGGATATCAACATCCATCATAAGCTAACTTGCAACAATTTTCACGACCCACAAAAACTTTTTCTTTCATAAGTAAATTAACACTTCGGACATGATTAAAAACTAAATTATTATAACGATCGACGATTGATCTAATTTTTCAATTAAAAAAGCAAGTTCGGAAGATTTATGCATTAAAAAATACAGTCACATAGATGTACCTTCCATCATATGACATAGCAGTTTGTCTAATTGGAGATTTGGACTGAACATGAGATAACCTGACACAAGCATGTGTGATCAAATCAACCATTAGATTCATACAAAAGAGATAAATCAGAAAAAGATACTAAAGGTTATCAGACCTTGCAATTAGAGAAGGCGGGCTAGTCTGTAATTCCCATACGTAGATTTTACCTTCCCTGTTCCCTGGTATGCATAATGCCGATATCAACATTTTTGTCGATTTTTAGATCTTTTATAAATAGTGTTAAGGAGGAACGGTAACAAGTAACAACCTACTCGTACAATCTTATTGCCAGTACACCACATAGACTATCGTTTGGATGCGCTATTATGATTTATGAAAACAGTTGTTTTGCTACCTAGTAAATTTGATAAGTGATGGTGTGGTTTTTGTTGATGCATCAACAAACTAAAAAAAAAATGTCAAATGTCAAAACCACCAACAAACTTGGCATGTTTCGGCCACCATCAAGCTCACCAAACCTTACAGACGTTCCCCACCATCCTTCCTTTCGTCCCCGGCCACTCTCCGCACACCAGCAAACCACCACCATATCTGAAAAGACCACTAGCCGAAACGAACTGAAGAAGGCATGAAATCAGCACCAGAGAAGACAACTGCCAATCCCCACTTACCCTTATCAATCGAATAGATCCTCAAAATAAAAATCGAAATAAAAAACCAAACAGGGTCATGAGAGGGGGTGTTCGTCAGGGTTATCTTGATGAGGCGTTCGCCGGAAGCATGTGTCGAAATGATGGTGTTAGAAGGTGATGGTGATTCGTGGTCAGGTGAGAGAAGGGGATGCCAGAAAAAGGGATGCTTATGGTGGTTTTTTCTTTCTATTTTTCTTTTCACGAAAATGGCATTTCATATTTTCACACATTAATAAACTAGAAACTGATGCATTATATTTTTTACTACTAAAATGTAGTATTGGAACAAAATTCAAAAGTTCATAGACTAATTGTATAGGTTACATCTTGATAAAAAAGTGAAATTAGGTTGCTATTGTATGGCGTTAACCCTTATGAATAAGCAAATGTATTAATCATATTACAGCAACTATGTTCTAGCAGTAATAACCAAGTTGCGTCAAAATTTATACTTTTGACCCTTCTGTTCGTCACCATTTAGCTACAATTTTTGACCCATCAAAGATAACAAACAAACAAACAAACAAACCCAGTATATCCCACTCAAGAGCAGGGTCTGGGAGGGGTAGGTGGTGGCAAGTCTTTCCTCTATCCAGATCGGTAGATAAAAATCAAAGATAGTATGATAAAAATCAACGTATCAGTTTGTGAACCATTTCAAAGACACAATCATGGATTTACAATGCAAATATATAAACCGGAGCTCTATTTGGATTATACAATCAAATAATCAATCACATTTATGTGGTAAGCAAAGCGGCATACCTATAGCTGCTGCATTGTAATGGAAATCACAGGAAAGCTTTATAAACCAGATGTCACAATCAGGGACAGGATATTTCTGAAGAATATCTACCGTGCCCTGAAACAATAAAAAAAAAGTTACTCTATAAAGACTATATGATTATTAAGTCATGCCCATGCATGGCTTAATTAAACAATTAATAAGGTGACATATCATATAATCATATATTAAAAGTAAATATAAAGTAAACTATTTAAAGACTAATAAAGAGGATATCAAACCTCTCCTGGAGACTGCTCTTTCATCTTTGGCTCCCACAATATGAACTCGTTGTCAACACTCTGAAAAATTGATATAAAAACGAAATATAATCTGACTTCCTAAAGTGACCATGTTATTTCTCCTTGTTACTTCAAATTTAAATATACTTCAAAAGTGCATGACAGATTTGCAGAGTTGCAGGAGGTAAAAAGTCATAGTTCATGGTAATTGGTACACTGGTATGTTTCTTTTATGGAAAGAAAAAGAAAAATAAATAGAATAGTAACAAGAGAATTAGAATCATAAACATAAATAAAGATAATTTAAAACTATTAAAACAGTTTAAAAGTGTAACTTAAGCAAGTCAACAAAGAAAGAAAACTTAAACATCGCAAAAGCTGGACCAAAATTGCAATAATAGATATTTTGTCAATTAAGTGTGGTAGACAAAACCTAAAAGAGGATTTCTATGCAATAAAAAGTTGTAAATGGTGCAATACTTGAAGAATGAGTGTATGAGTCATTCACCTTTGATAGTATGAAATCACCAAGCCACCTATTGCAGTCGACATAATTCGTATGGATTGAAGCAATTAATACCTGAATAAGTTGAGTTAAATATCAACAGGAACAAATGCCGTTTGAAAAGAAAGAAAGAGTCAACTAAATTAGTAGATAAGAAGATAAAAATAGTTCTAACCGGAAACTGCACATATTTTGTAGGAAATTGCGAAGGAAGTCCCTCCCATGTAAAAGATCTCTCAACATACGTCCAAAACTCTGCAAGAAGCTCAATGAAAATAACGGAGGGAAACCTTTTTTCCATATATAACAGCTTTCATATGTTTGACATAGTTATCAACTGTAGAATATATGAAATAATACTGTGTATTTGAGTAGGAGTTCAAAAACGAAACAAACACGATATGATGCCATGAAGGTTTATAACAATAATACATGTGAATATTTCTGTCAAATGGTAAAAGACTTGACTGAATATTATTGATAGGTTAGGCTACATTATATAGAGTTTAATGAAACCCTAAAAACCTAAACAGGCCCGTGGGCTCAACCCTAATAATAATCTAATTTAATACTCCACCGCAGTCAGAGCGGTAGAGAATCGAAGTCTCAGACTGGTAACAATAAAAAATAAACTTAAAGAACAATAAAAAATAAACATAAAGAACAATAAAAAATAGTCTTGATCTCGTTCACAATTTCGGCCAAATTTCCATAATCTTGCAATCTTCAATCCAAACCCTAAAATGCAATCCACAGTATTAAATAATCATGTAATCCTGCAAGGGGAATCAAATGCGGCAGTGTGACAACGGCATAGGGCGGTGTAGCGGCGGACCTTAGTCCTGTAGGTGGCACGGCGGTGGACCGTAGTCCTGGAGGCGGCACGACAGAGGGTGGCGCGGCGGGGGACCGTAATCTAGCGAGCGGCGCGGCGGCGACAACATGATCATGTGGTCAATATCCTAATCGAAAAGGTAAAAAAGTAACAAGATGACACCCGACGACCGTGGTAGTGCGGTTGTGTGTCATACCAAAGGCCGGTCAGGCGGCGTTCTTCGATGGCAATGAATCGTGGTACGGCAAGAACAAACGAAAGAAAAGAAACAAGAAAGATGGGGTACGGCGACAAGTTTTGTGTGGAAGAAAGATTCAGGTTAAATAGCTTGAATCTAAAACCGAGATGGATCTTTATAAGAATGAAAAAAATAAGAAAACTAAAAGCAAAGATAATGGACAGGGCGCGCGGCGACGGCACGCCGCCCTATCTAGGGTTTGAACACGGTGACGACGGCTAGGGTTTGTATATTTGTGGTGGCACGGCGTAGGTGGTAGAGAGCCTAGGGTGGCTCTGATACCATATCAAATGGTAAAAGACTTGATTGAATATTATTGATAGGTTAGGTTACATTATATAGAGTTTACAATGAAACCTTAAAAACCTAAACGAGCACGTGGGCTCAACCCTAATAATAATCATTACTAAACCCTAATTATAATATAATCTAATAATTTCGACTCATTTATTTATAAAATGGGTCTATTTGGTTTGTGTTTGATCTCAAACATGTCATATGGGTCAAACGTGTTCAAAGTTTCCTAAAGTTATAGTATATTGCATGCATAGTAAAACGTTCTATTCAAAGATTTAAATTTTAGCTATATAATGTTGTTTTTCCAAATTAATTAATGCATTAACTATTTATAATGATGTATGCGCTTCGTCCCGACCCTCCCTGTCATAAAAAAATAAACCATTACACAACCCACACCCATTTTGCCACCTCTAGCTAATAGCAACTCAATTAATAACAAATCATACCTTTCATTGACCAGATTTTGACGGTGTTATCCATACCACAACTGGCAATACGATATATATCTGAAGGATGGAAATCCTGAAAAAGGTAGAAAAATATCACTTCAATTCTATCTTTTTGTTAATAGTAAAAAAATTACAAGAATTAAAAAGAAGGCAAAAGACTTAAAGTGCTAACTAAATAGGAATGAGCTATCAAAAGGTCTCATTGCAATTTACACTAACCACACTCAATACTTCATTGCGATGACCACCGGCTCCAGCAAATATCAAAATGCATATTCCAGTTTGAACATTCCACAAGCGAACAGATTCGTCCTATTCAACATAAACATGTATGTTTTAGAAGGCATAAAGCAAATATGTGTGTGTGTGTTTATTTAAAGGCAGTCAAATTATAATTTTGAAACAGACTTACTTTACTTGCAGAAAGCACTAGGGAAGGTCTTAGTGCTTGTGTTCTAATTTCGTTTACCGAGTCCCCATGACCAACAAAACTCTGCAGTAAATAACCATTGTTGACCGCTATAAAATACATAGTTAAAAGTGGATAAATGAACAATCGGGCGGCTGGGTAACAGATTTGTGTTAAGATGGAAAATTTTTGTGGTCAAGTTGGTTGACAAGCAACATTATTCGAATTTTTTTATCGTTCAAAAGAATAGTGTGTCAAATACAAATTCAAAAATTATATTGCTTTATGCATTAAAATACACTTTGGGTAACTTCCGACCCATTCAACGCATTTGACTTGTTTTCTTTTTGGCTAACTAGTTTATTTTACCCATTTATCCCCCGTCTCGACTCATCTATAAGTACTGGGGTCAAAATTGACAAATCTACTAAGAACTAAGGAGACAGAGATTGTTTAGGGAAAAAATATATATGTTTATTACTTTCACAAAATTGGTATATTACAAAACTGCAGTCCTCTTACTATCACAATGGTTGCGGCCAGGGCGCTAGGCCACAAAATAAGTTAACCTTGAGGCCTTTTAGTTCTCTTACTATCACAATGGTTGCAGCAAGGCCACAAAAAAAGTTAACCTTGAGGCCTTTCAGAAAAAGAATAAGATAGAAATACGAAGTCAACCTTGTGTATCTTCTCATTGCCAGCATCAATGACACGGATAATACCATTAATGCCTCCAGCTACTAGCAAAGGTGTCCCATCAGCATCACAAGCCCAGCTCACAGTGTAGAAAGACTCATCCTTCTGATCTACAATGTACATGGATATCCTGGTTTTGTTCATATATGTTTATTATAAACGTTTCTCCCACTCATGGCTGTAAAAATCACTAGGCGCTAGTCGGGCGGTTGGGTACCGCCTAGGGATTAATAGGGATTAGTCGGATTTGAAATTTATATGTATATCTGTCTATATGTATACATATATATAATTAAATTCAAAAAAAAATTCAAACATTAACATATTTTGACCAATCCTAACCAAAATTTGACTGATTTTGACAAAATCTAGGTAATTTTTATTGATTTTGAAAGAAATTTGACCTATTTTGACCGATTTTTGACCATTTTTGACCGATTAGGTCCAATTACCGATTAACCCTCCGATTATGTGAAATCGCCAAGGTTGGTGGCCGATTTCCAATTAATCGCCGACTAGGACCGATTATCACAACATTGCTCCCACTAAGAAAATAGAACGCTCACTACAATAGAAGTTGTGTCTAAGGTAAAATATTTAATCTTACATCATCGTCAATGTAGGACTGAAGTACGGCAATAACACCACCTTCAAGGCACTGATATACAGTAACCTAGAAACATCAAGATCTTCATTTAGTCAAACAGCAAATATAGAAGACATAAGAAATAACTAGAAAATGAATATCACACAGCACTATAATGAATAATGATAAAAAAATTAGCAAGAAAATTCACATCAAATTGTCTACATAGTGCACAGATATATACAGCAAGAATATGCTTCCCCAAGCATTGAACAAAAGCCACCATGTACTACGGTACTACCTACCCCAAGTTACTTAGGGCAATAAGAAAATCTATCACAATATGTTTCTTTTTCCATGTTCACTTGCATGCATTATAAGGATTTCAAGCAGCTTAGTCTGTTCAATAATTACTCAAGTTATCAGTGCGTGCATTTTAGTCATTTAACGATTTTCCTCTTTTCAAAAACGAGATACAATTTAACATTTCTTAATAATGGAGAATTGGAGATTCTAAGTTACTTAAAATTTCTTTTCCTAAATACAGAGGAAGTCAGAGAAATTCATACGTTTGGTGGTAATACTATGCCAGCTGGCAGCTAAAAATGTTGGCTTTTATTCAGTTACATCAGCAATAACTTAATCAGTAGGAACTCCTTCAAAAGTAACTTTATGATTGCCCAAGTTGTTGCTAATGCATATTTACCGCTAATAGCAAATGCTATTATTCTCTGTTGCTACCACTACCTATGTTGTCAAAAGCCCACAAGGCGCGCCGCCTAGGCCCTCAAGCGCAGCCTTGTCTACTCGCTTCAAAATCCCATTTTATTCGCACTTCCATGCCAAGTTCCAGCCAAACTTGTTTGAACATGTCTCATACAATAACACTAGCCCTAAACAAGGCTGGAATCACCTTAAACAGCTTACAACATGTCTAAAACCCCTAAAAATGGTATATCATACAATGTTGCAATCATTGCACCAAGTTGTTGATGATCACTTACCATTGATCATAAAGACCCTAATTAACCAATTAATCGTGAATCTAGTACACCTTCATCCTCCAACATCTACTCTCAATTTCAAATGAAAGCCCCCAAAACCACAACCTAATACACAAATTCTCATGAAATCCAACAATAGCCGAGAATGAGGCGGTAATTTCTTACGCGATTACCACCGACGGTGGCGAAGACGTTGTAATAACGAGAGTCGATGAAGTTGAATACGACGGCGTAAATCGGACGCTTGCCTTCCTGTAACCTGTTGGTGACTCTATAATCCCTCTTCTTTGACGGCGTTAGTGATCCGACAACTGGTTCACAACCTAACATAACCTTCGCCATTGCAACCGTAAAAATTACCTCCGATTGTGTTTTCCGGTGACCGCCGTGCGTGCTGGGTGATTCTACGGTGTACTGTCGCACTTGTGCACGACGGACGAAAATGCGAAATTAGCTGAGCCAAAAGAAGTAAAACCTACACCTCTTAAGATTTTCTTAGGGCATAGCCTCTTGATCAGCCTCGGAAAAAAGAAATAGTTGTGTTCCAGAGTTTTTTTTAATGGAAGAAAATGAAATGATAGTTAGAAATTCATGTTCCCGAGTTTACTTAAGGAGGAAAAAGAAAAGAAATGGAAGGAAATGGAAGGAAAAAGAAGGCTAAAAACAATCCTTCCAAAATAGAAGGAAATGGAGAGAAAGGAAAAGAAAAGAAAAGAAAAGAAAACAAGAGAAAAGAAGAGAAAAGAAAAGAAGAGAAAGGAAAAGAAGGCTAAAAACAATCTTTCGTTAAATAAACTCGGGAACACAACGTTAATTATTTAGACCGTTTATTTCATGAATAAATGTTTGAACCACCTCTAAATGGTTAAGCACTATACTAATGCTGAATGATTTAAAGGTCTAATATTAAATGGTTAAGCCTCTTATTGAATTGGTCAGACATTTACCTTTAAATAGTTAAGCGATATACTAGCTATTAATAGTTCAGACCTCTTAATGGTTCAGCACTTAATGGTTCACACCTCTTATTGGTTTAGCACGCAATCATTCAAATATTACCAAACATCCCCTTAATAAATGTTATCGACACTTTCACTTTGAAAATAGAAAATGATAGGAGGCAATGTGGCTTACGGGTCATTCAGAGGTAACATGTTTTATCTTTGTCTCAACATTGCCTTACACTCATACCTTGGTCTGGGTTTTTGATTAACATAGTGGGCGAGCGGCCCCCAAGGTGTTTATCAGTGAAGGATCCAACTTTGTCACCAATGGAGAACCCAAGTAACCTACCGCTAGACAATGTTGAAATGATTATACATTTTAACAATTTACAACTAGATGCACAATAATTTACAAGAGTTATTGTACAATTCTTTTATGCTTTACTATATGAGGTTCTCTTGGCATGCACACAAATAAAGAGAGAAAGTAAAGTTTGTGGGTTTTTGGAAGCTTAAGTTGTGTTTCCGAGTTCAGTTAATGAGAGAAAATAAGAGAAATGAAATAAAGGAAAATAAAGTTGTGTTTTAGAGTTTTTTTATTGAAAGAAGTGAAGGAAAAATAAAAAAGTTATGTTCTCGAGTTCACAAGAGAAATTAAAGGCTAAAATCAATCCTTACAAATTAAAAGGAAATGAAGAAAAAGAAAAGAGAAAAAAAAAGATGAGAAATGAGAAGAAAATAAATGAAATGTTTTTCTTTCACTTTTCTTTTTAAGTAAACTCAGAAACAACAGAAAGAAGTTGCAGTGATGAAGAAAGGAGGCAAGGAATCGATGAAATCAACAATGTGGGTTTCAGATCCCATAACAAAGCTACTGAATATCAGAGGGGCAAACAAAGGAGGCGGAGCTCCACTGCTGGTCTTGATGACAGGTTACATCTCAATTTCTATTTTAGTTTTCACATTTGTTTCATTATAATTTCAAATGATGTTCATAATGATTATGAAGAAGCCATTATCAATTTCATGCCATTGTTATTTCCTTCTACCTTTGTTCATCGTTTTTGCTTTATCCAAATCCTGTCGAATCCTATAATTACGCCGACACCCTCGCTAAATCGTTGCTATACATTAAAGCCTAACACTTCGGCCACCTGCAGTACAACCAACGTGATCTGGAGCTACCGTTTGGCCATATCGACGGATTTGAATGAGGCGTAAGTCACCATCATTAGAGGCGTCAATTTTATCGTATCCAAGCTAATAGCAATCTAATTTGGTAATGATACGTAGACTTAGTCAGAGGTTATTACAAAGCTAGATACAACGGATGATCAATGATGCTTATCAACACCAAATCTCTCCCTTCATTTGAGTTGCACAAATATGTCGATGGCTAGAGGAGAAACCAGGGGCGACTCAACCGTCTTGGGGTCCAAAGACGAATAAAATATTTGAGTCTTATTCCATGCTTAAGGCTTGAGATTGACAACTAATAAGGTAATCAACTAAATAACTAATAATGTAATTAACTAAATAACTAATAAGATGAATCAAGTTTCAAATACTATGAGATTTCTCTAACATCTTAAAATACCCCGGTTATTTATAATCGCGTATGTTTATGAAGTAAATTTTGAATAATATCTATATGGAAACATAAAAAATATGCACGTTATAATAGTGTATTAGTGTATTCTGATTTTTTAAAAACGTTATGCTTTAAAAAGCAAAGAGAAAAACCAACTTTAGAAACTTACAATTTACGTGATTAACATCAACTTTAATTAGAAATAAATTAAATAAATGGTTATCTAATATAAAAACATAAAGTATGCATAAATGCTCTTAAGCCAAACAATCAAAAATACTAATTTAATAAGCCATCTTACCACTCTAATTTATGTATTAAAATTGATTGGATTTATAGCTTTAAAATTGATTGGATTTATGTCAATAGGACTATTGGTATGATGACGGTTTTTATTGATTAACATTCAAGAACCACGAGGGTACCACTGTCAGAAGCATGAACCACGGAGACGGGGGCGGG
>BJCO01364594.1:0-12141 GCA_018326465.1 Flaveria floridana
TTTCCCCCCCCCCCCCCCCCCCCCCCCGGGACTCTCTTAATTTTCAATGAAGAAAGTGAACCTAAGGAATACCAGGATGAAGAATAAAAGGGAGGAACTTAATGATAATTACAAGAACCTACCAAAGTAAACTTTCCACCACCCGCATAAGCTCTGTAGGACAACATGATAGAACAATATATAGAGCTCAACTTAATCTATATGCCCCAGTCAAATCAGGACCATCTAAGCATGATGCTCCTCCACCAGTTGTATCAACTATCACCATCCGAGCCTAAACCTCAAGTAAGACTTCTCTCGGGAACGGGTGTACGTACTATTATGACACCTAGAAAATTTGTTAGTTACAGTTACTTGATAAGAATTCGGCAACTGGAAATGCAATTGAGGGAACGTAGGAAGACATATTGAGAAAATACTTGATCCGGAAAAAGAAAAAAAGACAAACAAAATGTTAAAACTTCAAAACAAAACATAACTTTTTATTATAATTATTTGGAGGGAAAATTACCAAAATGACTAATTGACCAAAATTGATTATCAAAATAACCGGTCAAAATTGAAAGTTTAAAAAAGAAAAAACCAATCAAAGACTGCCACGTGTCATCCCTCGCTGAGTCAGCGAGGGAATATGGGAAATTGGGAATCCCTCGCCTCGAAAAATGTGCCCGGCGAAGGAATGGCATAATCCCTCGCCCACGTGGATCCCTCGCTGACGTGTCTGCAATCCCTCAATGACTCAGCGAGGGATTATGTGAATCCCTCGCCCATATTTACGAAAATACCCCTCCTCGCCCAAAACTAATTTTTTTTAAATAAAAAAATCCGAGATTTGTAATTATTTATTGTTTTTTTTAAATACTTAAAAATTTAATTTAATTATTTATTATAATTTTATTTTAGCATGTATAATACTATGTTTACCCTTAACAAATCTTATATTCTTCTCACCATTCTTCTTAAAATTCTCTGATTGTTTTTTAAAAATATCAGTTAATATCACAGTATGCAGTGATGGCAAATGACATTTCGTTAATGATCTTGAAAAATATCTACCATTAAAAGATAATGTGTTAGACATGTTCTTAGTTTATCTAGTAATATAACATTGGTTGAATTAAAAGATATTATTTCTTCAAAACTGAGAATTCAAAGTTATATACGATTATCTATAAAATGTCTACCTATGCTCATTTTATTGATATTTTTGATAATCAAGATTTACTATATTTTATGAATGTTGTTCTTAATGGTCAAAATGAAATTTTTACATTATTCGTCAGTAAAGAATCAGATGTTATTGGTTGTAGATCTGCTGTCCACGAGGAAAAAATAAGTTTTACAAACGACACAGAAAATTTTAATTATGATTTAAATGATATTCCTGTTGATAACGAGAATTATAGTACGTGATGTTAAGCAAGAATCTGATTATGAAAACAAAAAAAAGAATTTTTATGAAGGCTGACGTGGGCGAGAGTTGGGTCAAATCCCTCGCCTAGATGGTGCCCCTAGCTGAGTCGGCGAGTGAGAGGTCAAATCCCTTGCCTCGTTAACCGTGTCCCTCGCCAATAACTTTTTTTATGACTTTTCCTCGCCCGAGGCGAGTGTCAAAGTGAACGGTTCATTTTCTTATTTTTTTTTTTGTTAATGGTTATTTGGGTAAATTGGGTTGGTCAATTGATAGTTTTAGTAATTTTCCTTTGTTTGGAAGTTACAAAGTAACTTTCATTTAGGTCAACATAAAGGCTACTAGGCTGGTTAAGCATCGTCCATGTGAACGTACATATGGCTTCTTGATCCCGTCAGTTGATTAGGTTTTATATTTAGAAGGTAAAATCCATCTATTAATATTTTAGTTTCTTGTATGATTATTATTCTTTAGTTTTCGACCTTCTCCGTTTGTTTTCTTTGTCTTTCAAGCTCTTCATCTGTCGCAAAGGTGTTTTGAACTTGAATTGTTCTCAAACGACAATTCAACTAGTATTGAGGTCATGCAAGTAAGGTAATTTTAATTTTGAAATCTTGTATGTTTATTTCATGTTTTGTCAAACTTCTGATTAAACTTCAATATGTTTTGCTTGTATCCTGCATGTCTAGTTATGTTATGCATTGTTACATAACTTCATGTCACGCGATACATTGTTACGTAACTTAATAATGTCGTGAGAAATAATGTTTATAAACCTTACTATATACAAGTGACGATGAATATATTCCTTACATCTTTATGATAACCTAAGAGTATAACTATTTTTCTAGATACATTTACGATAATGATGTAAAATTATATAACTGTATCAGCTGCTTGAATATAGAAATTTGACCAAAAAGTGAGCATATAATGGATACAACAGAAAAAAATAAAATAAAAGATAATCTGAAAGCATTTCTGATAAATTATGAAGATTTTTAATCAATTTCTTGTATAGTACCTAATGTTTGAAGCAATGGCTTCTGATAGATGACATTATTTCAAAGCTGCAGGAAAATACATACTGCACCAGAATAAAAAACAACTACTGCTCAACTAAACTCTTTTCTTCTTTTTTCTTTAATCCGCTAACTCATAAAAAAATGGCATAAGAAAAACCAAATAAAGTTACCAGCAATCTTGTATCAACTAATGGCAGGCGATTGTGAATGAGACGACTATCACTCAACTTCTTTTGCTGTCTAAGGTTACATGCAGATGCATGCAATGGAGTTATGTTAAAGATGGATGGAAGAATATATGGCAATTTGTCAATTGTTAATCAGTTGACCTTTTTACCCTTCAAATGTTGGTTTTCACAGTTGACCTACTTGTCTTCATTTTTCGTCTTGACTAACCTACTTGCTGGAAAGTGCAATCTTGCCATCAGAGGTCTAGGTGCCCGCGTTTTCTGATCAAAACCTCTCACACAAACAAACCCTGCAAATGTTTCACAACATATAATTAGCAAATAAATTATGTGTTTCGGCATCACATGTTTCTGTATAAAAACATCTATATTTAAGATCTACATACCTCTCCAAAAGCATTGCTGAATTTCTTGGGTAGTCAGTCCTACCAGAACCAATTTTCATTGTTAATTGCTAGTGTTAAAATGTACGGAAAGCTAAAAGATATGCAATAGACAAGTATAGAGGTGGCATATAGGTGGATTGGGTAAAACAAGTCATTTATCTGCACAAGGTGAAATGGTTCGGATCGGGTTGGGTTGGGTAGACATGAAAACACTTGTTTGTTCCTTTTTTTTCTTCATATAACGTGGGTTTTATGTCTCTAATTAATTTAAAGCTTTAAATAAAACATTTTATGAGGTTGTATGCCTCTAAACAAGGCTCGTGACTTTTAATCAGTTTGACCCATTTCCTTTTTATTCTGTTTTTCTTCAATCGACCCTGTTGAGAAAAAACGCAACCCAAATCTTTGAATAAGGCTGTATACCTTTAAATATTGTTGATACAGAAGTTCCAAAGTACACTGTTCTTCTTGGCAGGTTCCAAATCCACGCCCTTGGAACATCAATTGGATTTAAACTTGATGCATGATCAGCAAACATCTGCACATAAATGGATCACATGAAGCCTAAGCGAATTGCATCTAATATTTTCATTCATTTGTTAATTTCAAATGTGTTTTCTGTTAAGCTACTTCAGACTTCAGATTTCGATGTACCTCATTAACTTGGAAGTAAGTACCATTAAGCGGAAAGCTCCCTCGTGTTGCTGTCCTACATGGCATCTGTGATCAAAGCAGTTATATAAGCAAATTATCGGTGCCACGTAGACTTATTTGATAATTTTTGTGCCGTTTGAAATTAAAATCTCCTTACCAAAATAGTTCCTCTAACCACTTGTGAGTTTGCTTCTTTTATACAGTTGCATGAGAAACATGTTGTCCTATCACACAACATCCCTGATTCTTGGGCTTGACATCCTCTTTCAGGAGGTTGCATGGAATGTGCAGTTTCACCTGCATGGAAACAATATAAAATCAAAATTATGTTACAATTATGAGATCGTATAGCAAAAGTATGTATTTTAGTAGTAAAGAATTTTTTTAATTAGTAAAAACAATCTGACCTGGTGTCCATATAGCAAGGAGGTAGGGGCTTGGGTCATCTGGTTCTCTTTCGTACAACTGATAAATAATAAAATTCATATTTTTTGGTTAAGTATGTACCATAATGACATGCATAGAGTGTTTGTCTGACTAAACAGAATTACTAACCCCTTTTAAAATTGGATGGGAGTCCGGAAGCTCATATCTGCCACAGAGTGAGGATGAGTTAAAGAATTTATTTATTGTATATATGCTGTTTTGACTTTTTTGGTTCTCGACTATCAAATTCTACAATATGAAAATGAGAACTAAGAGACTCACACTAGATGTTCAGTCCGTAATCGGCTAACATTTTTCAGTTTTGGTGTAGGTATGGAAGCAGCTTGTGGATTTAATGCAACTAATGCTTTTGACATATCGCCTTGAATTTCCATGTTTTCTTGCATTTTTTGTAAGTTTGCTGTGAATTCATTCATGTCAAGTTTGATAGTTGGGATTTCATCTGCATCATCATAGTATTGATCTTCAATGTCACTTAATGATAATTCTGCTGTTTCGGTCTCTGGAGTTGTCGGTTCCTCAATTATTGGTTCGCATGAAAAATGTGCGTTTTTATTGCAGTTGTCTTCAACCGGAGGTAATTGCATGGGCCCACCTATCACAGGTTGGGTTGTATATGTTGCATTTGCTGAATCTGGTGCATCTGAAGGTACTATTCTCTTCTCTTCTGGCCCTGGGAGGGCAAGCCTTGCACTGCAACATACAGATCGAATGTATTACAATATTTGCAAGATAAAAGTGTGATGTTACAACCAAACGTCTTAATCACCTTTCAGTGATGACAAAATAAAGGTAAACTTGAATTTTGTAATGATAACAAGGTCAAACAGTAAGTCTAGATTATACACACATGCCAACACTTAATTCAGTCAGGTGTCACAAATCCTTGCTTTTAATATTTTTAGGCAATTTCATATATATCCTTCTGGAACTTCAAGCTTTCATGTGTCTTCCTAAATTTCAAATATCATATTTATCCTTACAATACACTATAAAATTTCATATTCACTCATTTCATAATAAAGAAAATAAAATCAGTTACTTTTAACAACCCGTTTAAAGAAGAAAGCATTATGTGTTGAGATGATTCTCTGTAATAATGGTGTTTTCCTATTTGTTTATTCAATCATCAGACTTTATAAGTAACTGATTTCATTCACGGTGGATGAGTGAACATGAAAATTTAATGTTCTGAAAGGCTAAACAAACTACTATGAATTTTGTATGGTTGTATTTAAAATTTCCAACTTTTAGAAGGATATAGACATGAAATTAATCTCATGTTACTAAGCATACCTTGCAAAAGCACTTGCAAAGTGTCGGCACTCTGCTCTCATAGGGCATGCATTACAGTTTGGCTTACTCTTTGTGCAAAAAACCTGCATCAATTTGAAGTAATTGCAACAGTGAACACTATATTCCTTTTTTAGAATTGCAAGTTTTCACATACCTTTCCAAATGTGATCATTTGGTAGTGTAGCTCATACCTGTCATTTAAGCAAACAGTAATCAGTAAAACTAGCAACTTTAAGGTAGAACATGATATGTAAAGTTATATATCATTCTCTGTGAATAGTTTTAGCCTTGAAGGGTAAGTGTTGGTTACAATGTCAACTGATCCAACTTGCATAGCCTAGGCCAGATATATTTCTGTATTGACTCTAACACAGGGTACCTGTGTAAAAAAGAAAAATCAGGAACTTTTGTAAGAAATATAAATTTATCATCTTATGTTACTTACATCTCCAAGAGATGCAGTTGGAGTGATTCAGGTAGTGGTTGAAGTGGGACCCACCCCAGTCTCACTGCTATCCTCCCGACATTTGTGTCAACCTAAAAAAGATACGTTTCTTGTAAAAAAAATTCAATATGTGGAGTTCTTTTTTTTGGATCATACCGGGAAAGCAAGATGATGAAGTGTCAATAGGCGCACACACTCCACACTTTTCAGCCCTAATCCTCGAATACTTAGCAGATACTCCCTGCAATATAATATTATTAGTATACGCCTCTAATATATAAATAGTAAACACCCTCTTGTAAAATATCAAACTTGTTCTAGAGGGCTTACTTTGCTTTATCTGGAGGTACATCCCGTAACCATTCAAGGTCAATACTCCCATGGTCTCTTACTAGTCGGTCAAGAAAATCCTACATTTGTAAATCATAATATAATGATTAATTAGTAGTTATAAGTTTCACTGTTATTCTACTCATTATAATTCTTAACACCTTTATTCTATCAGCCAGCAAATTATTCATTCCACGCTCTCTAATGGCATCTGAAATCTCATTAACATGTGCACGTCTTAATGCTTCATAGTCAAGTGAATCTTTTGCGTCTGCGCTTCTTTCTTTTCTTTCACAATTTAATAAGACATCCCTTCTTAAACTATCCCAATCAAACCCTTTCTTTTTTTCATCTTCTGGTATTCCCTTTCCACCCTTGGAGTTGGGGATATTTCTATATTGCCCGTTTAATGGGTGGTGAGAACCGTGATTGGGCTCCTTTGAGCTTGCTTCCGGGCCTGCATCACCACTACATGAGTCCTGTTTCTGTGCACCATTATCTGGTTTGGCTGGTGGTGGATGATTGTTGCCAAGGAAATCGTATTGGTGCTCTTGTGGAGGTATCTTTTGTTGGTAAGTTACATTACTTGTATGATATCCACTGGTCATTCCTGAATTGGTTGAAGGCAAATAAGATATGTTTTCACCTCCTAACAATCCATAATCTCGAGCTCCCACATTTTGCAAGCCTGTTGTCATATTCATCTGAAACTGCCTAGATATCGGTACTTCTGGTGACTGATGCATGTACTGGGACCTGTTATTTAGTGGTGGGATCCAGTTATCTTGACTGAAAAGTTCATTGAACATGGTAACCTTCTTGGCCTGCACATGATTAGCTGGGTTGTGCTCTTTACTGGTTTCAAACCCAATCGTTTGATCTTCTGCCTCTGAGTTTGACCCTGAACTTGATCTAATTTCATCAATGGTTTGAATTGTGGAGGAATCCAGAGAATCTTGTGAGAGAATCAATTCTTCTGATGGCTTGTTTTGTTCATTTGCTCCATAGTTTGTTGATGAAATGTTATTCCTATGTCTCATGTGATCTAATGATCCATAAGATACAAATGGTCTTTGGTCAAACACGGGCTGCTTTCTTATTTTATCAGTTGGTAATATTGTTTCAATCGGCTCTTCGACCAATACACATGCGCCACCTTGGCAGTGTGTTTCGTTGGTGCTTCTTGCTCTGGGGAATTTTGCTGCAAGAGACATGAAGGCCGAACTGCAGACAGTGGGAATGAATAATTTCAGGTTTGACTTTCGATTATTTTTAAAGTAGCTAGATTATTCAACACTAGAGATGCAAGATGGGTGGGTTGAAACAGGTTTCGTTCAAAACTAACACTTTTTTAAGTGCGTCAGGTTGGGTTAACCTCCAAACATTATTTTGTCTGGTGTTAATGTTTATACGAAAACATTGGTGTTATAAAATAATCTAAGTTCTTGAATAAAAATGATTTAGGAGGTTGTATGCATTAAAAATACATTTGGTGACTTCTGACCTGGTTGAACTAATAGAATCCAAATTGACGTGTTATAATCAACACTTTTAATTTACCTTGAAAGATGATCTGAAACGTTTTGTGTGAGGAAAACACCAATCACTGAGTCAACTACGGATCCTTTCCATCTTGAAAATCGTCTATCTCCTGAAAAAGAAAGGGATTATATAAATATCGTCAAGAGCATGTACCAACATATTCCGAATCTTGACCATACGTAAATGAGTCAATAGTTATTTACATGTTCTTAACTCAAGTTGTAAAGCCTAAATTTGACTGTAATACAATTATGAACTCATTTTAGTTTATGGGTTTATGAATCTTAAATCTTTGAATCAATAGGATGAGTTGTTCAATTAGTTTGATCATTAAGGTGTGTAAGATTAATTCCGTCCATTTCATTGCTTTGACCCAACCTAATTTAACATGATCCAAAACCCCCCCCACCCAAACCCTCAAATATAAATTCCTAGACCCCCCATTGGTCACCAACATATTGAAACCACATTATAGGCCACACAAGCTTCTATCTAGTATCATTTCCGGCCAAAAAATATGTTAGATGACAAAAATGCCCATAAATTTTTTTGAAAATACAACATTTTTAACGTGTAACATGGTCGTATCTTTTTTATTTTCTTTTCAAAAAGTTTAAGGGCATTCATGTAACTGAACATGTTTTGGTTGTAATTGGTACACCTGAAACCAAATACATAGTTACATAATTGGGTGGCCTAGAAGGTAGTTTCAAAATATGGGTGTCCTTGATGGAATAATTTGAAAACTTGGGTTCTATACATTATACCAAAATTAAAATTTCTCAAATCATATTTGACACTAATTATTTATTGGAAGAAGTTTGGATAAAAAGTGTTTATGATCCCCTTAAACAAATAATTACCCAAATCTGACTTGTGAGTTACCCAACCCACCCTGCCACCTGTAGGTTATAGTGTACTGAAAATTTGAGATGATTCTTTTACCTTGAACAAGATGCATACGGGCAATGAACGAGTCTGCTCGCCCACGAAACACTCTTCTTTCATTTTCCCACCATTTTTCTTTATCTTTATCCATTGCATCTGCAGCCTCACTCCCTTCATTACCCATCAACAGTCTCCACAGCCTATCTGTCTCAGGATCAAGATCCACCTTTGGCCTTGGCTTTCGTTTCTTGACTGGCTCAAACGGTATGATGGCATTATAACCCTTGTATGGAACGAGTGCATTCCTCTCTTTATCTTTCTCTTCATAGATGCACAGACCTTCCAACATACATGTAATATCCTCGATTGAAACCCCACCTTTTTGTTTCCTCGGCCGACCTGCATATATAACTGGTTTCAGAAACATTTTTTTGGTTACAGAAACAAATGTTTGGAGAGTAGACTAGTAATCCATCAAAATTCAAAACATATTTTCTTACCACAGGTGGGTTGGTTTGATCACAAATACTATGTATGCTAATTATGATTAAAAAAACAATATCTATACAACAATACTATGAATCTTTGAATAATCAACCAATTCATACATAAAACAGTTCGAAATTGCTACGTCTAATTTATTTATGTATTTGAGAAACTACAGTTTTTAAAGTAAGTACCTTTTGGTTTTGTAAAGGATATCTGGTGAACTCCAGAGGCATCCTTACATAGTTGCAGAGACATATTATCAGGTCCATTTGACCTTTGACTAGGTGAATATTGAATTGCGGACCTATTTTTATCCAACAAAGTAGGAGGGGAGGTGACTAGTGGAGATCTAGAGTGATCTTTTGGTGGAGTAGCAGGCGCCTGATTCCAGCTAACCATTGCTGTAACCGAGTTAACTTGGCCCTGCGTTAATCTTTGTGATGGTTCTATGATTGGTTGCCTTCCAGATGAGCCGGGATGCTTCTGTAAATTCTGTTTAACAGCAGGCATTGGCGATTGGAAATGTCGCTCGGTGACTTGATAAGACGGGTTGTTGACTTTTGTCATGCAAGAACTTACTAATTGCATAGCTGACACATTTCCATAAACAGGTCGCCTTAATTCTCCTCTTGAATTATCTTCAGGACGAAGGACAGAAAGGTCATTCTGCATCTTGTGTTTCTTGTGGCTTTCCATTATTCTAGTCAAATCACTGCTACGGTCAACACCCCCTGATGACAGTTTCTGGTACAGGTATAGAGAATCCATAGAATTTAAATTACAGGAGTTTATGTGCTCCAAAGATGGCCTTTTAATACCTCTTCTTTCATCAAAGTTGACGGCTTGACCGTTTGGTTCTCTCCTTCCAAGATCTGTAGACACAGAACTCACCTGATTATATCTGTTTCTCATGGTCAGATTTCTTGCAAGCACATTCAAAGCAAGGTCATGTGCTTTAGCCATTGGCGTTGATGGCCCGTTTATCTCAGACTGTATACTGGTTATCAGGCTTTCTTGATGGGTAGTTACACCTGCATACATATTATTTTGTGCAGCATTCATAGCCGATCTCTCGAGTATGCTGTTTATTCTTCTTTCTTGCTCTATATCTTGGGGATTATTGTTTATATTAATACCCTGCATTTCTTTATTTTGACTTTCATCTCTCGCCACATGCTCTGAGTCAAAATTCAATTGTTTTCTACAAGATTTGGTGGAAATATCAACAACCAGTTTTGTAGCTTTTGCCTCTCGGATTTTCTGTTGACCATCTGATTGGTCAACGACCGTCTTTCTAACGTACTTTCTTTTACCGTTGGGGCTTTTTTCAACACCATTTTCTTGTGGAGTTTTTCTCACATACTTTCTTTTTATGCGGTTGGGATCTTTGGGCGTTTGTGTTCTTTTAGGTTTCCCTTCTATAATCACTTTCGGGCGGTGTTTTTTCCGTCTTGCTGGTGTTTTCTGATTGGGTGTCTTGTTTAAGTCGATCCCTAATTCGTCTCCTTCCTCGGGGACTAAATGTTCTTTTTGTGTTGTTGAAACTGCTGAAGATGCTGAATCCCCTACACAATGGTTATCACCATCTTCAATTCTTTGACTTTCATGTCTATCTTTTTGTTGAGGATCAGGAGTAATTGGAGCAAATAGCAATGGGCCCATGCTCCTAGACGAGATTGCATCGAGTTCGGATCTCGGTGGCGAGTTCAAGTTATAACAAGGGCGGCTTGGGACCGGAAATCCATCTGTTAAAAGCAATTTAGAAAAGAAACAATGATCACAAGAACTACAAATTTGAGTGAAGTTTCTAATTATCGTTATAAACAAGCATGATTTTTAGCTTTGCTACAGAAAACAACTTTAGCATTGAGAAATAACTTTTATGCATAATGCTAACTAATTCAAATGCCAAATGTACAAAATATAAATATTGTTCACCTTTCTCACTGAATGTAGGAGATTGTTGATTTTGAAGCACAGAACCATCTTGAGGAAATGAATTTCGAACTGGTGTTTTATTTAAATCTTGTACACTATAGTTTTTTGGCTGTTTTTTGAACGGGTCACTTATTAGCCTTGTTTTGGGCCTCATTATAGCGGCCAAAAGACTACAGTCCCAATTTGCAGGGTCTTCTGAAGGAAAGTATGAGACCGGGGGTGAAGCTTGATTGGAACCATGATTAGGGTTCAGGTTATGGATTGTATTTGGAACACGGGTTGAATTTGTGATCAGGGTCACGTTCTTATTTGGTGCACTAAAAACCCGATTTTGATTTCCATTACTTTGATAATGGTCTTGAGCTACTTCATTCAAATTCAGAGTCTCTTTCTGTAACATACCTTGGTACACCCCAACCAAATCCTCCCAATTCTCATTTTCCACTTGATTTCTCGGCTTGTTGGCAGCAATCCAATTTGATGTTTGAGGATTCGGCTTTGCTGGTGTCACAGGGGTCCAAGAACTACTTCCACTCTCATGCCCATACCCGTTCTTATTCCCTTGAGAATATGCATTCGTGAGCATAACCGGATTCCAAATCTCCTCTTGTTGCACAAATCCATTACCATTCTCATGATGGATCGTTGTCCACGAATCTCTGTAACCCCCGATTCCATTTCCAATTGGCCTGACTGGAGTTCTCATCCGTGATTCCGATTCATTGGCACAAACAATTCCCTCATCCACCACAATCCCCCTTCTTGGAGTCCCACCGAAGCTCTCACACCCTTGCGGAAACTGTCCTCCAAGCATGGCTGCAGTCCAAGAATTCTGATTCTGCCCAACACCATTCTCTGGTGGAAGAACATTCACTGCAATCCATGATTCCTTATTTCCATACTTAGGGAGTGGAAAACCCCTCCCATAGTTCATACCTAAACTCGCCCAATCGCCAAAAATTCGACTCCTTTAACCTTTTTCTGCACCTTTCCAAACCCTAATTCAAGAATTCTTCCATCAATTGCACTCCTGATTCCACTTCAAGAACCCTAATCCCCAATCTCCTTCTACCTAACATGTGCAATTCAATAACACCAATTA
>BJCO01364595.1:0-15000 GCA_018326465.1 Flaveria floridana
AAAAGACACAATGAAATTGTTTTTTATTTTTTTTATTTTTTTCTAAAAAAGGACGACGAGAGTAACAGAGACTCCAAAGTACTTTTTTGAAATTCGATGTAGATTGTGAGATATAATTTTTTGGTCTTATTGTGTCTTCTCATACTTTGTAGCAAAAATACACTTTGTAGAATAAACTCACCCAAAACAAAATGCTAGATGCTCAAACCTACTATCGTAAAAAAAAAAAAAAAAAAAAAGCCTAGCCTAAAGCTAAATGATTAACGGTACAAGGTAAATGTTAAAAATAAATAACTAGACATTAAAATCTAACCCTAAAACAAAACCTTAAAATTAAACTCCAAGGCTAAACCGTAAATCTAAACTAAAACAAAAATAAGAAAAAGATAGAAAAAGAACGTACAGCGAACGAAGTGATATAAACTATAAATTTAAAGTGAAAGAATTAACAATTCAGCCCTTCGGAAAAGGCTTGATATTCCGAAGACCATGTCACCCCGTGTCATTAGTTCAAAAACTTGTTCTATTTTCAATAATTATTGACCAAGTCCATATATTTTCATAACAAGACCAAGCCTTAACAAAAAAATTATGAAAATACAAACTCTTTTTTTTTTATATTAATTTTGACTTTCAGATATATGAATATATAAAAATACATGTTTCTATTGAAGAATAAAGTTATTCCATCTCTAAGGCTTGCATGTGCTTCCTTTCTTGAATTATAAGTTGAATGGTTTGACATTTGAAAATCTGCATATGGTTTGACTTTTTGAATAACAAATTTGAAAAAAATTATTTGAAGCAATGCTCCGCATTCTTGAGAAATTGGTGCAATTGTTTATAAAATGACGATGAAGGGTAATAATTACTAGTCGAATTATGTTAGAAAAAGTTTAATCCAATTAAAATTGAACTTATGTAATTGTTTGGTGGATTTTGTATATGATTTTAGACAAACATACATTATTGTCATAAATAAATATTGACTTGTAAACGCGTGCGGTCTGGCTTATTTTGAAAATGATACTAGTCAATCCTACTTTTAATACCTAACTTATCTTTTGATATATTTTTGGTAAGGATGATTAATTACGTTAAAAGAAAAATATAATATCCCTTTTTTGGCTTTTATATTTAGTTATCTTTCTAAAAAATGATGTATTATCTTTCTCAAATATGATGATGATACATGACAACATAAAAGAAAAAGATGAGGAGAGTGCTTATATGTACTCATGTCAATATTATATTGTTAGAACTTAGAAGTTGGAAAACATATCTTCTTAGGTCACGTCGATTATGATATTGTGTATCACGTACTACTCTCTAGTATTGCTAACATAATCCATCGGATTGATATTGTTTAGCGGTCCGTTATGATCCACTAATCTCAATTCGATCATTTGAAAATTTTCATTTTTAAATCATTCCATTAACGTTCTCATACGTTCCTTTGTACAACAACTTGTCCATTAAACCGAGGGGTTACATAATCCCTTTTCTTGTGGGATATTTTCTTCAAAAGACAATTAGCTATTAGTATGGCTTCCTTCACATGTCCGTCCTGGCTCAACATGGAACTAATAAATATGGTATTCATCATTTTTTTCATTGTATAATTGTTTTGTCTTTTAATGTCATCTTGTTTAGTTCATTCTCAACCTCGTTCTTATATAAGACAAACTTATCTATTATTCATCCATACTCGTAAAAATATATACCAATATCTTGTATTATAATCAATAGATGTAATAAAATACTTATTAACACTTATGGGTACGGTTTTAAATTACATACACATCTGTGTGTATTATATTAAAGGGTATGGTTTTTTGTTCAACTGTTTTGAGTGAAGATCTTGTAAGTTTCGATTAAACACAAATTGTCATTTTGTTTTCAAATCAATTTGGAATGTTGGAATGCTATTTAATTTAAGAAATTGCACATTAAATTCTAAATTACTTGTCCTACTTAACCATGGCAAAAATTAGAAGTAGTAAACATAAGCATATAAGTAAAAGTACCAGCAATTTATTTATCTCATGTTTCACTCTCATAGCATTTAATTTAAACATAGCATTAAGGACATAACTCTTGCCTACAAACAATCCTCTTTTGTTCAACATGACTTTATCGGATTCAAAATCTAAACAATAACCAAGATTTTTAATCAACCATCTAGACACACGATCCTTGCGTGTCTTCGCAACATAGAGTGTCTTGCTCAAGGTGAGCTCCTTACCTTGCGTAATTCATATTCAAGATCACCTTGCATTCACCCTTGATTTCAACAATAGTTTTATTACCCATGTAAACCATTACATCACGCGTCATCTCTTTAAAAATGCTAAAGAGAAACTTGACTCCATAAACATGATGGGTGACCCCATGTCAACATAACCCCCTTGGGGTTTGTTTCCCATAATGTTAACCTTTGTGATGCAAGCTAAGGATGAAGACGAGTATAACTTCCACCATAGTTATCTTTTTCACTTGTGTTTGAGGTAGTTTTTGAACTCCACCGAGCTAGGACGCAACCTTTTAATCATGGTTGCAACTTGAAAAGTCTCACTAAGTGACATACTCTTGTCATTTACTTCCCGGCTTGGATGCTTTGAATGATCATAATATAATTGCATCTTATGGATTTGGTTGATCACAGCCTTTGAATCAACCAATTCAAGGAATAGGCACAATAAATTTCTTTGTTCTAGCATTCTTAGTTTTGTACTTCTTGTTTGACCCCATCATCCTTTGACAATATTTATAGAGAAAACACGTGATACAAGGCATCGGTTAAGACATTTAACAAATAGTTATGACACATGAATTATGAGTTCTTCAATTCCAAGCAAAAACCACGGTTTTAGCTTGAACATCAGCTTCCACTTTCGCAGGTCGAGGAAAGATTTTGTCAAGAACATCATATGATTCAAGGTGGTTAAGTAGAAGAACATCTAAATTTCTCAGGTTTTCAGCATGATTAACAACGGTAGCCGCTGCCACATGGTCTTGCAGTGGTGTTGTTTTGTGATGTCATCTTTTTTAATACTTAAACAATAACCAAGCTAAACTCAGAAAAATATTATCTTTTAATAAAACATCAATTTCGTGCAGAATTTCAAAGAAACTATATCGAGTTGAAATAAAACTCTATACAGTTGGAACCAAACTATGCAGAATTGGAACAAGACAATGTAGAAGTGTAGCAGAAATGTGCTAAATAAAAAAACAGTGCAATTTTTACTCTTAAATGTGCTAAACATCTTGTAGTTATTACTAGAAAAAGTGTTGAAAAAACATGCAATTTTTATTCCAAAAAGTGCTGAAAAATAGTACGGTTTTACTCAAAAAATAGTGAAGTTTTTAAGGATTTTTTATATATTTTCCCTTCTTAATATTTTCTCAAGACATAAAATCAATTACATATTTTTTCTTACTAATACATATGTATTACATATCTATCCATTTTATTATCAAATGACTATTTTATCTTGTTTTACTAAGGATTTTATACGTATATATTGATGTTTTATTATTATAATTGTTTAAAACCTTGATAATTGTGTTTTGTATATGGGGATATAACTTTGATTATCGGTGATTATTCTTTTAAATTAAAGTTATAAACTTTGGTATTTGGAGTTGAGATTTTATTGTTTTTCTTTACATGTAAACTCGAATTTAAGAAAATGTGTGATTGGTGTTCCTAGAAAAAGAAATGTGTAAAAATAACTTAGTAAAAATATAAATACAATAATCATGCAATAACTAATTTTAATAAGATGGGTAAATATGTAATATATATGATTTAAAAAAGTTAAGTATGCAATTAAATTTTTAGCTGGGTAAATATGTATTTAATAAGTTCAGGAGGAGAAAATATGTAAATCCTCATTTTTTAAATTTTTAAATAATGCAAAAATTTTCTGTTTTATAATTGTGTTATGTTTTAAAACCAAGTGCGTATTTTAATCAAAATAGAAAATAAGAAATATTTGTAAAACATAAAATTTTTTATCTAGTAAAATTGGTTTGAATCAAAAGAGAATAGTTAGTAGAATACGAACTATATTTTGAAATTTTGTTTTAAGATTGTAGGAACTATAAGTAAAAATAAACATAAAATTCTTTATTCATCTTTTTTTAAAACACAAATTCTACTATGTGAAAAAAGCAAAGATGATGTATAGTGTTTTCGGGGGTATTTTGGGTATTCACCTTGCGGTGTGCAGGTGTTTTCGGTATTTGCAATGCTTTGGGTTCTGTGTTGTGCCTTTTTATGTATTACATGCTTCGTTTCTTCATTCTATGGTGGTGGGGTGCCGAGGTGGTGGTTGTACGACTGTTGATCTCGTGTCGTTTTCCCCGGTCTTCCATGCTCTTTAAACGCGATCGATTGTCGGTGCAGGTGTTGGTGTAGGCGGTGGCAGCCTCGGCTTCCCCACCATTTCCTCCCCGTTGAGTGTTGTCTTGCTTTGACGGGGTCTTCCGATGAGGCTTAAGATCGACAGATCTGAGGTTTAATGGAAAGAACAATGCGGTGCTACTGGCGGTGGAGGCGGTGGTCCCTTTGGCTGGATCTTTGGGTTTTCTGCGGTGGTCTCACGCTTCCTCCGTTGCTCGCCATCCTTAGTCGGCTTAGAGTGGTGGTCGGCCCACCTCGGCTGGCGTTTTACGGGTCTTCCCTTGGTCATTTCTATGGATTTTTTTAGTGGTGGCACGCTTCCACCATTTCCCACCGCCCTTAGTCGGCTGGTTTCATTTTCTAGTGATCATCGCGGCTGGCGGTGATGCGAATGTGACAGTCGATGATGACGACCCTCTTATCACTGCTATTTGTTCGATGATGATGAGCAAGCCTCATTTGAGAACCCATTTTCTCTGTTGTGTTGTATTTGTAGGGCTTGCTTTTCATTATTTCAGATCTACACCCAAATGGTTTTATAATGATGTTGTTGCTCGCATATGAGAACCTATTATTTATTATATGGATCTTTTTTTTGAATGCTCTTGACATATGTTCTATATAGTTCAATGATGAGGAGCATGGACTCATCTGAGAACTTTCGTCTATCATGTTGCATTTTTGTTTTTTTTTCCTGAAGGTGTCTCTATCATTTGGGGTTTTCTTTTGAATTTTTCTTGATCTTAATCTTAACGTTAGTTTAGTGAGGATGAGGATGTTTTCATATGAGAACTTCTTCTTCATCTAAGAACCCACTACATGTTTTAATTGGGGTTGTTATTGTGGTCTGGTCATTCTCATAACCATTAGTTTGGGAACTTAGATGATGAAGATGTGATTGAACGCAAGTTGTTTATTGTTTTGGGTGATTAACATAATTGTTGCGGTCATAATGAACTGTTGCTTTCAAGTCTTCAAGTTCAACATATACAACTCACATGCAAACACATTCAACTTAAAGGCCCATATACGAAATTGATGTTTTAGTTTTCTTTTAGATAAAGCCCAGCCCCCCACCCCCCCGCGGCGAAGCGCAGATTTGAAAACACTAGTTTAGTATGATTACAACTTAATTGAAAATAAAATACAAGACAAAATGAAAAATAAAACGCTCAATGGGTCATTGAGGATTTGTTTTCAACACAAGTCCTTTCAAATAAATTTTAAGTCTTCAAAGAGAATTTGTTTCCTTCATGAGGTACACCAGCCTAAGCACACTAGCACCCAGGAAATTACCTTGGAAAAGAAAGAAAGAATGATCAAAGATTGTTGAAAATTTCTTCAAAGTGTCTATGGACATTTATGTGTCTTTCAACTTAATATCACCTTCGTGTTTATAGTGATGAAAAGATGAAAAACTCAATTAAGAATAAAAAACAAAAATAATAAATTTCATTAAACATATTTAATGTAATTTATTTACTTTAATTCATCACATCAGAGCTAAATTTTGTTTCAGCTTTTTAACATCATGCATTAGCACTAACTCTGATGGTCGGCACTAACTTTGCAAAACTCAAACTCTTTCAAATAGAAACTTAGAATATGGATACTTCATTAATCTTAGATCCATTTTAGAGGTGGTTTGGCCCGTTGTAAGGCACCCATATAGGCAAAATATTCTCCTCAAGAACATCAACAATGATCGACATGATTGTTATATTGAAAGTACAGGGGGTCTTATTACAATTAGTCGATTCTTGTTATGTTTTAGCAAGTTCTATGTAGTTTGCTAAACTACAGGGGCTTATCGTGTGACATTTATTTTTGAGTTTGTTAAGAGTCGGTTAGTTGTGATTTAGGGCTGGATTGAATAGAATTGTTTTTGACTTTGTATGAGTCTAAGTTCTTCAAGTTTGAGTGTGAGTTGTTTTTCTTTTGGTTGATCAATAAGAATTCAATGTTCTTGTTCTTCATTCGATTATTAGTTTTGCTATGATCTTTAACAATTAGAATCAGAGCCACCAACGTGAAGCTCGATACAACATGTTTGATTGAGGATCTCTTAAGATTGAATGAAGATGGGATCGACCATGTTTGAATTGGAGAAATTTGATGGTAGAAACGATTTTAGTTTATGGAGGGTGGAGATGTGGGCCTATTGGTTCATCAAGGAATCTCGGATGCCTTGTTGGGGAAACCCAATATGCCTGTAGAACTCTCTAACAAAGAGAAGAAAGACATTCTGGAGAAGGCTCATAGTACCATCATATTAAGCTTGGGGCATCGGGTCTTGAGATAAGTGTCCAAAGAGTTGACCCGCAACAGTGTTTGGTCGAAATTGGAGTCGTTGTATATGACAAAGTCCTTGGTCAATCGATTGTATCTAAATAAGCGGTTATACATGTTTAATATGAGTTTAGGGAAGACTCTGGAAGATCATACAGATGAGTTTAATAAACTTATCTTGGATCTTGAGAATAATAAAGTTGAATTGGATGATGAAGATTAAGCAATAATCTTTCTCACATCACTGCCATCCTCGTATGAACACTTAGTTGATATGCTTATGTATGGGCGTGAAACTCTCACCATGGAAGAAGTATTAGCTATTCTAAATTTGAAAAATTTGAAGAAGTGGTTAGACCACAAGGAGGATGGTGGAGAAGGATTTTTTATCGAGGTAGACCTGATTAGAGAGGCCCTAAAGGAAAGAATCAAGTAAGATCAAAGTCAAAGTACAAGAGGAAGTGTTTCTTGTACAACTCTGAAAAACATTTAAAAGGAGACTGCTATGAGTTCAAGAAAAAGAAAGGAGAAATCAATATCAATAAGGGACAACAAAGTTATAGTGCATAAGTTGAGCAATTAGACAGTTATAATAGTGTTGATGTATTTTATGTAAATGATTTTGGTAGGAAGGACCAGTGGGTAAAGGACTCAGGGTGTACATTTCATATGATCCTAGTCAAGGAGTACTTTAAAGACTTAAAGTATGAAGATCTGGTACTATACAACTGGGAGATGACATACATCTCATACTCTAGGGTCATGCACTGTTACATTGAATATGAATAATGGAGTTATGTTTGATCTTAAGGATGTAAGATACACCCTTAATTTGAAAAGAAGTCTCTTATCGCTTGGTACCTTTGAAAGGCTAGGTTACCATGTAAGTTTAAGGGATGGAAGAGGAAAGGTATGTAGAATTTATATGGTGATCCTATCTAGCACTAGAAAGGAAAATAACATTACCTTTTAGATGGAAATATGATTGTGTCAAGTGGTGAAGCTTGTGCAGTGTAAAAGGATACCTAAAGTGAAGTTGTTTTGAAGCACAATAGGCTTGGTCATTTCTGTAACCCCCGCCTCCGAGGGCACACCCTGAGGAGTGTTACTCATCGGATATACAGAACACATAGTATTTATAGGGTTCACAGCAGAAGTCTAACGTTGATTAAATATCATAGCATACTGTACATCTGTTTTACTAGATAATACATTATATAAGTTTAACTACACTATAGATTCAAATATTTAGTAGTGCTTTAGACCTCTATTTCCTCATAAGCTAGTATGTAGTCTTCAATTACTTCAGTCACTTAGCATCTAGGATGTGTACCCATAAAAAGAATTTGGGACTCAACATAAAGCTTGTGAGTTCATGAACATAGCATTCTTAAAAATTCAAACCGTACTATCATTGACTATTGCATCAAGAAGATACAACCATGGTAAACAGATAGGAATAGAGTAAGCATAGTATAAATTCACATAACCAGTCTATGTATACAAACTTCACTGCTAAACAAAATCATACAAGCAACCCTCGATCAAGCTTCATATCAAGCATTACCACATATCATAGATGTTATTGATGGTCAAATTTTCAATTACTATCAGTTATCAGAACATCAAATCTCGTTTAAAAAAACACTTCTAAAGAACTCATATGTTTAACAGTTGCCCAACAGTTAATAACCCTTCCTAGTACAATCTGATAATATCTCTAGGTCTTAATACAGTTTAAGTAATCCTAGGTTAGGTAATGATCCAACTAACTAGTTATTATCATGGTTAGATATTGGTTTACGTTATCTTGTTTAAGCATGGATGGTCAGTTCATGCCTAACTAAGGCTAGGCTACCCAAAACCCACCCCTAACAATGACCCAGACGCTTAAAAATAATAATACTACTAAATCTAACACTACTTCTAACAATATAATAATCTAAAATAATTAATAATTAATAATTCACTTGACATAAACTTAAAAGAGAACATACCTTAAAACTATCTATGGCAACTTAATGTAGAGTCTCCCTTATTCACGTTCCTACTCGAGCTCTAAAAGCGACTACTAACAATACCCAATGAGGTATTGAGAACTTAAGATTCACTTTATTCAGAGCGTTACAAAAAATCTTATACTCTAACAGAAACATATAAGCTTCTATTTATAAAAAAGCAGGCAGGCTGGTGACTTATTTTATCAAAGAATATGGGATAAAATTGACATGCGTGCCTGTGTGCTTGCTTTCTTCGTGCTTCTTACGTATGTTTTTTATAAATATTATTATTATATTGTTATAATTAATTCAGCTGCTTACTTCGTTTTTCTCTTATAACTTTTTAAATATAACGTCTTATATAATTTCAAATATGTTGTTGAAACGAGCTTATTTTTCTCTACAAGTTGACCCAAGTTTCATAAAAAAATGCAACATAATTTCAAATATGTATATATATTTAAACGGTCTTATAACACTAAAACTCATCTAAATCTTTAAATTTAAAATAGTTATCACTTACTCGTTTAATAATATAAAAATGTAAGGTTCATATTTCTTTTATTTTAACTATTATATCTGACCCTGACAACCTGAGATGTTACAACAACAGTGTTTAAGGACTTGTTGAGTTAAACAAGCAACAAGTTCTGGGTAATCTAAAAAGCTATAATATCAGTTTATGTGAGAGTTGTGTTATGGGTAAACATAGAAGAGTCAAGTTCAGCAAAGGCAATCATCCCACTAAAGGAATTCTGGAGTATGTACATTTAGATGTGTGGGGGCCTACTAAGCATGAGATATTTTCTATCAACTATTGATGATTACTAATGAAGAGTTTGGTTGTATGTATTAAAGAACAAAAGTGATGCATTTAGTAAGTTTAAGGAGTGGAAACTACTAGTTGAGAATCAAACTGAAAGGAAGATTAAAAACTAAGAACTGACAATGGGCTAGAGTTTTGTAGTCATGAGTTTAATCAATTATATAAGGTTAATGGAAATGCCAGACACTTGACTCTGCCTGGAACACCTCAATAAAATGGTTTGGCAATGAATAGAACCATTGGTGAAAGGATAAGGTGTATGTTATTAGGTGTTGGTTTGCCTAAGGTGATTTTGGCTGAGGCTACTTCCGCAGCTGCTTACTTGATCAACAAGTCACCCTTAGCAGCTTTATAAATGAAAACTCCCATGGAAGTCTAGTCAGGGCATAAGCATGACTATAGTCACTTGAAGGTGTTTGGAGCATTAGCTTATGCGCATGTGGATCAGGGAAAGCTAGATCCCAGAGCTATCATGTGTGTTCTTTAGGTATCCTGATGGGGCAAAGGGTTATAGGTTGTGGAGTTTAGAAAAGCAGAGGAAAAAGGTGATCACTAGTAGAGATGTAAAGTTTAATGAGAAAGTCTTATACATGGATTTAATGAGTAATGTTAAGGTACCAGCAGAAGGTGAACAATCAATTAGTAGTGTGAATCATAAGGATGTTTGTTTAAATCAACCAAAACATAATGCTTCATTCAATAATTCAATGTTCATTACAGAAACCTAATCAAACATACCAATTGTCTCCCTTTACAAGAATTGTACTCCCGAAAGCAATCAAGAGAACCTAGCCACGCATCATCTTCATTATGCCTTCGATCTTGAGTTGGAGAATGTTTGTGGATGATTAGGGGAGCCTTGGAACACCAAAAATCACCTAAAGTTCATCACTTTTCGTCTCCAAGAAGTTTTAGATCGAATTAGGGTTGATTTGGCTTAAATAACTTGAAACTCCACAAAATTTGGGTGTTAGTTCAGCCACCGGCACCCTGGTGCGTATCATACGCCCCCCTCAGCTTTCCTACGTCCAGCTTTCTGAAATTTTTATCAAATACACCCATAAATAGGCCGCCAATACGCTGACCGGCGTATGATACGCCCATGGTCAGCGTATCATATGCCAGGCCCCTGCAAAATTTTGATTTTGACATGTAACTTTTCACGAGCTTTCCGTTGATAGGTCGTGGGCACCGTAACTCTTTTTCTAGCCCAAGTTATGCTCATTTTAAGTTACCATGGTCTTGAATCTTCTGTTTTTACATTTCTTCACTTCACGGGCTCTGATTTCCATCCTGCTTCTTCCATACTCTTCATGTTTCACCAAAGTTAGTTCCGGTTTCCTATTTTGCATCTTTTGGTAATTGCTTATTTGGTCCTCGTTGTTACATCCTTTGCTTTATTCACCTCAAAATAAGTTTCCTTAAGCTCCAATCCCTACAAATCAAAACACAAACAAAGTAATCCTATTCCATACTAACAATGATGTAAAATCACATAGTTAGATCAGTTAAACTTTAAATTATTATCACTCGATCACATCCCCACACTTAAATTATTATCACTCGATCACATCTCCACACTTAACCTTTTGTTTTTCCTCAAACAAACTTGCTTGCAAAAAATTCACCATAATTAATCAAACATGCTAACTTATCATAATTTTGTATAAGTTAAGGTCCCAAGGCATACTTAGTTTTAAACCTTTATCATGTAAGATCATAACCCAATATGCAATATCAATTATGTTTTAAGCTTACAATCTTTAGTTGGCATAACTTCACCTTTTGCTTCAAACATTCATGCATTTACATTCCTCACAATGAGCACTCCTCTGGGTTTGTTTTGTGGACTAGTGATTATATACTAGTATATCTAGAACTCTCATACCATGAATGTACATTTTCATCATACGCTCGTATATTAATCATATCGCCATCAATTTACACAATATACACATAAGTCAAAAGGTCTTTCATGGGTTGTAATGTTAGGCTAAGAGTTAAGGTGGGATAGAAAGGGATTTTAGAGTGGTTAACGATAAATAAAATCCAATTTAAACATGCTAACTGTTACATTTTTCAATTTCTATCCTCTAATAGCAATTATATCATAAAATTCTAACACTATCTTTGTTGCTTCATATCTTGATCATTTTGACCTCATATTTAGCTTTTCTCCTCTTTTTTATTTCCTTCTTTTCTCTCATATATATATATGTATATATATATGTATATATGTATATATATGTATATATATGTATATATATATATAACCAAATTCAAACCAATCATACTATTATTGAACTAATACTTAAACGATATTCTAGACATGTCATGGATTTCATCACTCGAGGTTTAGTAAAAAGGCTAAGACTTTGTAGGCTTATTGTGTTAGGTTATTCAAACGACAAGTTGGGGCTCAACATGGTGTCTAAAATAAAATTTATCTAGGTATGGAATTCAAAAGAAAAGGTTCAAACAAATGGTTTATTCCTAATGCCTCTATCACATTCATGCACATATTGGTTCATGATCTTGACACACATCAATTACACGAGTTCTAACTTAGATGCACGTTACGGTTTCCTTAATTATGAAAAAATATAAAGAAAATCAACATATGCTATGAATTGCTCAATTAGGCTCAAACTCTCACGAAAACAGTGGGAAAGGGTTAAAAATATGAAGCATGTAAGTCATCTACAATCGGTTCGTTATGCCTCCTAAGAATTCTACCTAAAAAACTCATGATGGGAATGCTTTTCTACAATTCAAAACAAGCATGCCAATAGATCTATACATGCATAAACAAGTGATAATTAGCCATGTATGAAAAACTTTTAGGTTTCATGCACAATTAAACTTATTTGAAGATTTATTTATTTATTTATTTTTTTAAAAAAGTTAATTATTTCCTTATCCCCACACTTGAGATACATTGTCCTCAATATATGGTGGTCACAATTGGTATTTTCATAACATAGGGAAGTAGATTTTTTTTCATTTTTTTCATTTTTTTAAATCAACCAAAACATAATGTTTCATTCAATTATTCAACGTTCATTACAGAAACCTAATCAAACATACCAATTGTCTCCGTTTACAAGAATTGTACTCCCAAAAAGTAATCAAGAGAACCTAGCCACGCATCATCTTCATTATGCCTTCGATCTTGAGTTGTAGAATGTTTGTGGATGATTTGAGGAGCCTTGGAACACCAAAAATCACCTAAAGTTCATCACTTTTCATCTCCAAGAAGTTTTAGATCGAATTAGGGTTGATTTGGCTTAAATAACTTGAAATTTCACAAAATTTGGGTGTTAGTTCAGCCACCGGCATATGATACACCCAGGGCGGCGTACCATACGCCCCTCAGCTTTCCTACGCCTAACTTTCTGAAATTTTTGTCAAATATGCCCACAAATACGCGACCAATACGCCAACCGGCGTATGATACGCCCATGGTCGGCGTATCATACATCGGGCCCCTGTAAAATTTTGATTTTCACATGTAATTTTTCACGAGCTTTTCGTTGACAGGTCGTGGGCCCCGTAACTCTTTTCCTAGCCCAAGTTATACTCATTTTAAGTTACCATGGTCTTAAACCTTCGGTTTTTGCATTTCTTCACTTCTCGGGCTCCGATTTCCATCCTGCTTCTTCCATACTCTTCATGTTTCACCAAACTTAGTTCCGGTTTCCCGTTTTGCATCTTTTGATAACTGCGCATTGGTCCTCATGGTTTCATCCTTTGCTTTATTCACCTCAAAATAAGTTTCCTTAAGTTCCAATCCTTACAAATCAAAACACAAAGTAATCCTATTCCATACTAGCAATGATGTAAAATCACATAATTAGATCAGTTAAACCTTGAATTATTATCACTTGATTAGTGTTCAAATTGAGTTAGAGTCTAGTTCATCTGGGCATGAACAAGTTCATACAAGAAGGGAGTCTTATGAGTCTTAATGGAGCCCAGTATAGCCAGAGATAGATCTAAAAGGCAGATTATAGCACCTCTTAGATTTAGGAGTGATGAAGATATGACTATTGTGCTATTTATGGCTGCAGAAGAAGAAACTATCTTGAGCCCTTTACTTATGAAGAAGCTATTAACTCTGTTGATCAAGAGAGATGGGTTGCAATTATGAATGATGAAATGGAGTCCCTGTATAAGAATGGAACCTAGTATTGGTTGATAAACCTAAAGATAAGAAGTTGGTTTCTTGTAAAAGGTTGTTCAAGCTGAAAGAGGGTATTAATTCAAGGGATAAACCTAGGTTTAAGGCCAGATTATTGGCTAAGGGGTTTACTTAGAAAGCTGGAGTTGATTATAATAAGATTTTTTCACCAATTATCAAGCATTCATTTATAAGAGTGATCCTATCTTTAAATGCATCTCTTGACTTAGAGTTAGAACAACTTGATATGAAAACAACTTTTTTACATGGGAATTTGGAAGAGCAAATTTATATGAAACAACCAAGAGGGTATGAGGTTCAAGGATGTGAAGATCAAGTTTGTTTGTTGAATAAATCATTGTATGGTCTCAAGCAGTCCCCAAGACAATGATATAAAAGATTGATGACTATATTAGCGAAATTGGATTTAAGAGGAGTTAGTATGATAGTTGTGCATACCACAGAAAGTATGTTAAGGGCAAGTGTGTGTATCTACTGTTGTATGTAGATGATATGTTGGTTGCTTGTCAAGACAGAAGTAAGATCCAAGTTACTAAAGAAATGTTGAAAAGGAAGTTTGATATGAAAGAGTTGGGAGAAGATAAGAGAATTCTAGAAAGGGAGATTGTGAGAGATAGAAGTTTAAAGATATTAAAATTAACTCAAAGTTCATATGTTGATAAAGTTTTATCAACTTATGGTATGGAAGATTTCAAGGCTATGCAGTCTCCTTTGGGCTTATATTTTAAGGTCTCTTTTGCTGATTCACCCAAATATGCTGCTGAACAGGTTTATATGAGTAAGGTTCCTTTTGGTAATGTTATAGGAAGTCTGATGTATCTTATGGTGTGCAGTAGGCCTGATCTTGGACATGTTGTTAGTTTAGTCAGCAGATATTTGTCTAACCCGGGTAGGTTGCATTAGAGTGTTGTTAAATAGATTCTTAGGTGTCTATGTGGTACTAAGCATTGTGCCTAGTATTTAAGGATAGATCGGGTGAAATGAATGATATGGTGATTGGATATGTAGATGTTGATTGTGCTAAGGATATTGATAGGGGAAGGTCTATTACTAGGTATGCCTTTATGGTTTTAGGCAATGTAGTGAGTTAGAAGGTTCAATTGTAAGGAGTGGTAGCTCTGTCTACTACTGAGGCAAAATATATAGCTTTTAACTGAGGCGATTAAGGAGGCTATGTGGATTGAAGAATTTCTTCTTGATCTAGGTGTTAAGCTTAGAGACACCTTGGTTTATTATGATAATCAGGGTGAAGTTCAACTGTCTAGAAACAATA
>BJCO01364596.1:0-14486 GCA_018326465.1 Flaveria floridana
TCGTAAACAAATTAAACATAAAACCGTCACATTAATAATAAATAAATACTTGTAATAAGATAAATTATTAATAAACACAAAACACAAACTTGTGAGTTACGATTAGGTTAAACAAATGATAAAATTAAAATAAAAACAAAGTGATGTGATTAAAAAAATATAGAAAATATAGACAATATGTCACGGTTTGGTCAAACCGTGACATATAGCCTCTTAACCCTAATCAATTCTCCATTAATTACATACCCAATCATTGGGCAACGGATCCCCAGATCTAACTGTCACGGTTAGGCCTCACCGTGACAGTTAGGTCTCACACCCGATTGAACGGTCACAGAAAGCTTTAAACGTGACCGTTTGAATCGGTTTTTCCCAGAAAAATACGGTGTGTGCAGAACTTTTTAATTCAAAAGTGATCCACAGCCTACACCTACCTCAGTTACTTATTGGCTATCTTTACACTCTAAAACACCTACCCTCGATACTTTCGTGGCAGAACGAACAAAGAAGCAGGTACCACACTCATTAATTCATTCAATCAAACATTTTGATCTCTACCCACCTCAAATTTGTTTCCTTCTTTCACTTCAATTCACTAATTTCTCATCGTCTCCAAAGGTACCAATAATTTTCAAAATTCTAAACTTTTTAAGATCAACAAATTCGTGTTAGAATCTGGCTTTAGTTGCTTGTTTTCGATCTTCATTTGTGCATATAGATCTTAATATCGAACTTATTGACAGTAAGTTACTTGATTTCTTGTTTGAAATCTTTTCAACTGTATGGGATTTGAGTAGTCAACTGTTTTAACTTATTAGGCTATCTTGCATACCATTCATCCCCATTAACAGTCTGCAAGTTCTTGTTAAGTAGAAGATTAATAGACTTTGATTGTAGCAATTAAGGTATGTTCTTGATTAATAGGTCTATTTCTGATGAGGGTTTCATGCTTGATTTGGTCATAATCTTTTAATTGAACTAAATCGTATCATAGATCATCATTGTTTAGGGTTTAAAAGATTCCCCAATTATTGAGGGTATTTCTTCAATACAAAATTGAAGATAATGATATTTTTAAGCTGGTTTGCTGCTCATTTTCCAACAGGCATCGAAGAACTTCGCGATGACGCATAAACAAGAAACTTTGCTTGGTTCTGGAGCTTGTGTAGCGGTTACTGTCCTTTTATCATTGAAGCTGTTTAGTGATCATCTTTCTCATTGGAAGAAACCCAAAGAACAGAAGGCGATTCTAGTGATTATTCTCATGGCACCTATTTATGCTGTTGATTCTTATGTTGGGTTGCTTGATATTCGTGGCAGTGAGACGTTTTTTGTGTTCCTGGATTCGATTAAAGAATGCTACGAGGGTCTGGTGAGAATCGAAACGTTTGTTGTGATTATAATGGGGACAAATTGTTTCAAGAATTTGGTTGATTTGTTTATGATATGCAGGTGATGGCCAAGTTCTTGGCTTTGTTATACACTTATTTGAATATATCTATTAGCAAGAACATAGTCCCTGATGAGATCAAAGGAAGAGAGATCCACCATTCGTTTCCGATGACTCTCTTTCAAGTAAAGTTACATTTTTTCCTTCTCTTTTCTATTATTTGTTGAATGATTTTGCTATCATCACACTGTTCAGAGAGAAAATTGATATATGTTTAGATTTTTTTTAGGCATATAATGATTGAATGAAGTGGTATGTGTATATTTTACATGAAATCCTCCGCAATATTACTATCTTGAAGTGCACTAAGATGAATGGGCCGGTAACATGTCAAAAGGGGTCAAGTTGGATTGACCTGCAAACCCTTTTTTGCCGTTCTTTAACTTTTTCCAATAATTAATGAGTTAAAGATAATTAAAACAATAATAATTTAAATCTTTAACTTAAATGATTTAGGAGGTTGTATGCATCAAAAGTTCATTTGAGGACTTTCATCCACCCATATGATGTGTTTCCTTTTAACTATATTATTTTTCATTTGACTCGTTTGGATGAAAAAACACACACAAATTGACCCATTGATAAGTAGTGGGTTGAATTTGCCACCTCATATTGCCACCTCTATTACTAACATATTTACTAATTGACTGCAGCCTCATATGGTTCGTTTGAACCATCAAAACCTAAAGCTCCTTAAGTATTGGACATGGCAGTTTGTAGTGATCCGCCCAGTGTGCTCTGTCTTGATGATAGTTTTGCAAATGCTTGACATGTATCCCGATTGGCTTAGCTGGACAATCACTATGATCTTGAATGTATCAGTTTCCTTAGCATTATACGCACTTGTGGTTTTCTATCATGTATTTGCTAAAGAATTGGCGCCACATAAGCCACTTGCCAAGTTCTTATGCGTCAAAGGGATCGTTTTCTTCTGTTTTTGGCAGGTATAATTCTCACTTCATTTACAAATAAAATTTTGATTGCTTTTCTTCATGACTGTATCCAAAATCTTGAAATCATTTGAGCGTATGTTTGGCAACTAGGGTGTTTGGATGTGCGTTTTGAAAGTGGAAACTTTGAATGCTCACATCATTTAAAAGATTTGAAGCTAAATTGGAGTAAAATCAAAACAATGTTGATTTCCAACTTCAAATTCTTGCTCCTAAAGATTCCTAAACTATGATTTGGTTTACACAATCTTGTTTAATCTTTGTGTTTGATTATTTGCAGGGAGTTGTACTCAGTGGTCTGGTGGCGATGGGCATAATCAAGTCCAATCACTTCTGGCTTGATGTGGAACATATCCAGCAAGCGCTGCAGAATGCATTGGTGATCTTTGAGATGGTGTTTTTCTCAATCTTTCAGCTGTATGCATACTCTGCTGCACCATACAAGGATCTTGATTTGAAAGAGAAGAAGAAAGAGTGATTAAAAATATTATTATCACGCACGTTATCGTATTTATGTAGGAGCTTAAAGGCATTTATATAATAATGATCAATTCCCTCTTGTAAAGGGCTTGTATTTGGATTAGTTCAGATGAGTATAAGATTTTGAACCATGAGTACTTTTATGGTATAATTGTGTGATTGCAATTCATAAAATAAAACAATAGTCATATACCATATCCAAGATTTAAAAGGCGAAATGTATTGAATTTGACACGTATTGTAGTATTTCCTTCATCACCAACCATGTCGTCACCACCATCTATCTCCATTATTAGTCATATGTCACATGTGAATAGTCAGGGTTCTAAATAGAAAACGAGTGAACATAAAGATTAACTAATAAAGATTTAAGAGCAAATAACATCCCACTTGAGAAGTAGGCCTGAAAAAATGAAATGAAGGCAAATTAGTTAAGATCACAAAATAACATAAAATATATAAAATTTTATTATGAGATTTAGATATGTTATGATCACAAACATGGTTTGCTCAATTCATTTGCAATCACTTTGATTAGATACTAGATACTGTAAAACCAATCAACTATAGATACTGTAAAACCAACGGGTAAAAACCAGCGAAGTGATTATCACAAGCTCTAAAAGCTCTTGACAGACTTTTCCATCTCTCATAGAAACTTTTACGTTCATGGATAGTCTATAACCAATAAGTTTTGTTTTGAAACATGATGAAATAGATGACATCTTCAGGTCAACGTCAATAGATTGGAGAATAAAGAATCATCGATTGGATACCGTTAAAAAGAGAGTAATAAAGAGTGTAAAGAAGATAACATGCTCTAGTTAAAATTTTTAAATACACCTATTTTTAAGTAAATGAGTCATTTTAATCTTCCTATTTTTATTCGGATTGGTTTCACTTTGCGTTTATTTGATCCGGTTCGTATATACCAAATTCAAAGCCATCCGTACAAGAAAAAGAAAATATCCTTTTTCTGTTATACGCTACAAATTCTTTTCAAGAAACCATGAAACCTTTGCAATTATAATACGCCCTTCTCATACTTCGCAAAGATGACGACGCTAATCCCACAAATTATCACCAATCTCACAGATTATAAACCATCAATAACAATCTTTCACTCTACAAAACCGCGAAAACCCGCTAGTTCTTTCACAAGAAGATATGTTTGTTTTTACCATCGACAAAGTATCAGATTGGGTTTTGAATTCACCGGTCAATTATTACCAAATAAGCATCAATTCGATGAGAATATGAAGAAGAAGAAGAGGGTAGTTCTTGTTAGGTTCAATAATCTCAAATTTAACGGCGGTGGCGGTGGCGGTGGCGGTGGTGGCAGAGACGATGGTGGTACATCAAGGGTTTTGGGGAATCTTTTATTGGCAATTGGGTTGACTTATCTTTCTATGACTGGTCAACTTGGTTGGATTCTTGATGCAATCGTTTCCGTTTGGGTATGTAACTGTGTCTTTTGCATTATGCCCAATTAGGTTTCACTTTTGATTATCGTAATTACATTATAAAGATTGTGAATTTGAAGTTTCATGCTTAATTGTGTTTAAAAGTGTTTGATTTCATCGGATTCGTGGTTATTGTTGTGTTTTTAATGGCAGCTTCTTGTGGTGCTTGTTCCAATTGTGGGTTTGGGAGCTCTTATTTGGTGGGCTAGCCGTGATATGGTCGAAATCAAAGTAAGATTAACTAATTAACTCACAACAATGTTTGCAGACTGAATATCTCATTGTGAATCGCTTTATTGCAAAGATTTCGTTATTTTATTCGGGCAATTGGTTGTTTGTTATGGGAGTAATGTCTGAGGTGATCTTTTGTATGTTGTGCAGTGTCGGAATTGTGCAAATGAATTCGAAGTTTTCAAGTAAGAAACGCGATCTGGTTCTTATGATGATCATTTGTGAACCTTGTATGGAGTCTTGTTTCTGATTTGGTTCTTGTATTGTTGGCTGCAGATCTATGTTAAACGACGAACCACAGCTGTGTCCCTATTGCAGTCAGCCTTTTTCAGGTAAAAGATTCGATCTTTGACTTGACACACACTTTGAAAGAATTTCTTGGCTAATAATCAACCTTTAGTCAAGCCTGGCTAAACAGATGGGTCGGGTAACGGGTCGAACGGGTTCAAACCAAAATGGGCTTAGGTTGAAATGAGTCTTTTTTGTCATGACATAATTTTTGAGGGTATCTTGTAATTGGGTTCATTCTTATATTACGGAATGTATATTGGATTTCAGTGGTGGGTGATGCGTTTGTAAGGGATCCTTCGAAGTTCTCCAAGGAACCTACGACATTTGATGAAACATTCAGTGACTTGTTTTCACAATCAAAGAAAGGTAAATCGATTTGCAAGGATCAAATGTTCATGCAGTAAAGTATTCTTGACGAATTGAGTTTTTGCATGTGTTACTCATTGATATAGCTGCATGAATTCTTCAGGGAAGGCTTCATCTACAGCTGTTATTGATGTTGAAGCCGAGGTCAAGGATATCGAGTAAATATACATGTCAGAAATCAGAATACATTTTGTTAAATTTATTAAGTTATCGATCTGTATTATATAATTTGTTGCAAAACAATACACAAGTAGTTGTTAGAACCCAAACAAATGTATGAGAATGAGCTTATATCTTAAGATGCGGGATTGTCTAAGCGCATCACTTTTGTGACCCTTGACGAGCTTATTTGTTCACAACTTTGTAGTTTCAACACCAAACTATTCAGGCCTTAGACATATGTGCCTAAAAAAAATCCTTGAACAGGTTTCCTGGTGCCCTACAATATTTGACATTTCCCGCTTAGATATCGCTTTGCGATATCTACTACCCTTACGAACCACATCTGCTAGCATTAAATAGATACCCATAGATATATTTAGGCACTCTTACACATAGCCTTCACATGACATGACTCATGAGACACATTGTTCTCAAAGGCGATCTAGTTTCCTGGTTTTGTAAGCGTTCCCATGCCGTGACTCAATGTCTCATGCTAGTGTTGAAGTTGAATAGATGTGTCTCATGCTGGTGTTGAGGTTGAGTAGAGGTGTTGCTCATGTTGTTGAGGCAAGTTGGCTTTTTAACCTTATTCTTGAGTTGCATTGTCCACTCTTGTGTTCATGTGATGATTTTCAACATTCTTTTTCTTTTGAAGAACAAATTTTTTACTTCTAAATATATTATTTTTTTCTGAAAAAAAATCTTTTACACCGTTAAATTTTCAACTAATCTTGTAAGAATTTAAACCCATATTATTTTTATGAGGGGGATAAATACTATATCACCACTCACCAGACCACTAGGTCATAGATTTTTAAAAGTCAGCTAATTTATATCACATATGTTTGGGTAATAAAGCATTAGGCTACAAGACCATAAGATATCAACTATTGTGAGATTGATTTAACCCAATACAATACCAACCTATCAACTATCAAGGATACGATAATACTAACATTGATTTAACTTTGCTTTGTGACGTGATGTCTTCGTCTAGTTCTATGTGTCCCTCGATCCATTAGTTTACATATATCTTCATCAACACTCTAAGATTTTAGTGTTCTCGAGCTCCAAGTACAAGGAGTAGACTAAATATAGACAAACCGAATCACTTACAACATCTGTGTTCAATCCGTGTTTGTCATTAAAAATACCAAATCTCTTTTTTTTTAACGTATAACTTTATTACATCCATGTAAACTATAACTTTGGTAAAATCAAGTTTTACAGTTTTTATAAAAACTCAAATCATTTGGGGAAAAAGAAAAGTAAAAAGTAAAAACATAACACCTAAGACCCATGACGACTAACCCACCTCACACGTGTAAGACTAAAGCTCCACCCCTCCGTACCCACTTAGCAACTCCCTTCACACGCTCGATCGATCCATCTCTCACAGACGCCGCAAGCAGAGTCAAAAACGAAGGCCCAAAATATCTGCATCATCCCGATCTCTCCCCCTTCGTCGTCTCCGGTGATCCACATCATCGCCGTATAATCCATCCGCCGGAGTTACGACACATCTCATAACCGATTTCATCTCTCAAATCTCATCGGAAATTATGAACGAGAAGGCTGGCGTCTCCAAGGAGCTCAATGCTCGCCACAGAAAGGTATTAGGTTTCATCTCATCTCCTCTCACCTGATCTGTGTTTGTTTTTTCGTGTTTTTAGGTTAATTGTTGTTTTAGGTCTTTAGGATTAGCTGATCTGTTTATTTTATTTTATTTTATGCGCTTTGAATGCTTGTGGTATGGCAGTTTGTTGAATTTGGATAGAAACTGCTGGTTTGGTGATTTGGTAATCGTTTGAGGCGTTTATGGAGATTGTTTGTGTGGTGATTGGAGAGATCTGAAACTTATTGAATTGCGGAGTTGGATCGTACTTTTTGTGATATAACGAGTGTTTAAGATCGGCATGATTGGCGAGTTGATTCTCTATGAGGAAGTTATGTAATTTAGTCGTTTAGAGTTATTTGATCTCTAGAAAGTACGAAGAACGGATTTTGTTTATAGTCAATAGAGTTATGAGTATTTCCATTCATAAATTCACTGAAAAATGCTTTTTATCACTTAGCAATTATGATTTTACTAAGAATGGGGCTATAACGATAGATCCTGTGAATTTTTTGCATCAGTAAATGAGAACACAGAAAGACGGTGGTGAGCGATAAAAGATCATTTGAATGATTTTGATTGCATTGCTTAAACTACTAGCCATTTATATTTTATACATTCGTCTCATTAGTCATATGGAAACGATGAATCTAGAGATGAGAGTCAGAATGCAATCTATAAAGTTCAAGACAAGCTGGTGTAGATATGAATCTGCCTGGATACAACTATATTTCTTACAACCTGCCTATCTTTCCATTGGTTTGGTTTGAATCAAAAGAAAGTGATTGTAACAACTTATTAGTGGACTCTAATCGTCCATGACTCTTTGGATACTAGTGCTACCAAAATGAGATGATTGGATAATGAAGATGGAGACAATAGAAGACGAGTCATCATCCATTTGTAGATTTGGTCACCAAGATTTATTTAAAAGTTAACTTGTCTGCATATACAAACTTGCAAAGTGAAAATAATATAATTCCCTTACTGTTCTCCAAAGTGGTGTTCTATCCGTATGTTTGTGCAAGCATTTGGACTGATTTTATGTGAGATCTTTGTTTTCAGATACTAGAAGGACTTCTTAAATTGCCAGAGAACAGGGAGTGTGCTGATTGCAAAACCAAGTATGTGATGCATTTACGACATCATTAATCTAAGTGTATCAGTTATTTAGTTACATCAGTAAATCAGATGCTAATACTGACCTTTCCATGACAGAGGTCCTCGATGGGCTAGTGTAAATTTAGGCATCTTTATATGCATGCAATGTTCTGGTATCCACAGAAGCCTTGGGGTGCACATATCAAAGGTAACTAACTGTTGGTATGATTTGTGCTAAACCTTCATTACCAGCCAGTATTGAAGATTGAAATTAACAGTTGCTACTTTACAAAGCTTTTGAGCCTGACTCATTATGTCTATTATTAATACTAGCCTTTAGTATGTTTATTTGTTAAAGATCAAATTGCCTGTCATCAAAACAAGAATTTATCTTCTCATCATTTTTTTTGATGCTCCCCTTCCCAGGTGAGATCGGCTACATTGGACACATGGCTTCCTGAGCAGGTTGCATTTATTCAATGTAAGACAGACGCTCCTGTTTTTCTGTGTTCAGGAATGTATTTAAAGAGGGACGTATTAAAATTATTTTACATGTATTTGTGTTGTTTTCTTCTCAGCTATGGGTAACGAGAAGTCAAATAGTTACTGGGAGGCAGAGCTGCCACCAAATTACGATAGAGTTGGTATTGAGAATTTCATTCGTGCAAAGTATGTATTCTTGTGTAATTATCTGATGCCTCTTTATTTTCATATCTTTGTGGTCTATATATTAAAGTCATATTTTTTATGAAGATATGAAGACAAGAGATGGGTTGCTAAAGGTGGAAGGCCAATCTCACCTCCTGCAGTGCAAGAAGAAAAAGGGCCTGTGAAGCACGTTGAGAGTCCTTCTAGTGAAAAGAAGACTTTTCAAGCGCATACTACCAAAAGCAGCACACCTGGTGCAAGAATCAATCTTCGTGTGCCTCCAAAAGGACCAGAACCTGTATGTAAACCTGTTATCATTTAACTACCGCTAAGCTTCCTGTTTTATCATAACAGTCACTTATCTTGATGTTGTAAAGCATCAGGTCAGCGACTTTGTGTTGAAAACTGGTCATTTTTTAGTGCTGACTGAAAGGGTCGGGTTGGGTTGGTCTCTTGTTCTATCAAAACAACATTGGTTCTCACTTGATTGGAGGTGGCAAGATGGGCATGTCCAGTGGGATGGGTAACGGTCTAAACAGATTCATGTTGAAACGGGTCGTATTTTAGTGTGGGTTGACTAACAACAAATTTTCTGTCCATCTGCTAAAAGCTTCTGTTAATAATCAAAAAAATTTTATTAACAATTTCTCTTATTAAAAAGAAACAAATTAAAAGATTGTATGAACCGAAATAAACTTTGGGTGACGTTCAACCCATTTGTAATTATAACACAACCCATATTGACTCGCGTGCAAGTTAAGGGGGCAAAATTGTCACCCATACTCAATATTCGTTGAGGTCGGTTGGAGTGTACACGTGAGTTGGGAACAATATTCGATTACAAACTGTTAAGAGTGCTTTGTTCGGGACGTATATTCAAATATAGGCAAAAATTCATCATAAAGCCATGATACAAAAGTAATTTGTTTGAACTTTGAATTATTTATTTGTCTTTCAAGAAGTTGCTGTCCACATGATTTAATGTGTTTGTTAGATCTAATTCATGTGAATCAGAAACTTTCAAAATCTTTTGTACCATGCATATATGTAGATAGATCTTTTAACAGTTAATTTCACAATTTCTTATTTGACGATGTTTACTACATGCTTCTGTAACATCGGTGATGTTTTCAGTACGTCTTTTACTATATTGGTTTCATTATGTGCTTGTCATATTTTCTATATTAAGAAAGTTTCTTAACAATTTTCAACTTAACAGGTGATACAAAAAGCCGAGGCAGCAGTTCCCTCTGCTGAGCCAGCAAAGGAGGTTGTTGAGACTGTCACTCCTCCAAAAGTTGATTTTGCTACTGATCTTTTTGACATGCTTTCAATGGACGATGTTCCTACGGAGAAAGTTCCAGAAGCAGCTCCTATAGATGACTTATGGGCAGGATTTCAATGTATGTCAGGATGTATCCGGTTTCACATTATTATTATTTAACACACTATTTTCAGAGTTGACTTACAGATGGTGATCGACTTGTACTGTATTGTATTTCATAGCTGCTGTTGAAGTACCAGTCACAGGGACCACAGACGTCACAAAACCTGTTGACGATAAGCCCACTCCCAAGCCCACTTCTGGAATAGAGGATCTATTTAAAGATTCACCGGCTGTCTCACTACCAATTGCATCCGAAAAGCCTCAAAAAGATGTTAAAAACGATATTATGAGTCTTTTTGAGAAGGTATATATTTCTTTTTGTCTGTCCTTTCTTTAAAGGTGGCATTTTGCTTATTTTTTTTCTCTTAACAGGAATGAGCTAATGTGGTGAAAGTTCAAAATTTACTTTCAATGCCTAAAAGATCGTAAATCATTATATTAAAAGTTAGATTATTATGAAAAAATCTAATTATTGTGATCATATTTGACACGCTAATTATCTATAAAGTCCAATGAGTAGAGAATATTGTTCTTTTTTTTCTTTTTGATACTCACCATAGATGACAATGAGAACTGATTTAAAACTTCAATATGAAATTAGCAGGGTAATAATACAACATCACCGTATGCTCTTCATCAGCAGCAACTTGCTATGCTAGCTCAACAGCAGTACCTACTTATGGCTGCAGCAGCTAAATCAGGAGGCTTGCCAAATTTAGTTGGGAACGGGCAACAAGTATCTGCTGGTAGTGCTACAAACTCATCCAATGAAAATTGGCCAAATATCGGCTATCAAATTCCTGGAATGCAGATGCCAGCTTCTGGAAAAGTTGAATTAGATAAATACTTGCAGCAGGTACAAAATTCATTTACTGTGTTTTAGGTTTATGCATAGGTGGCGATATTGGCAGGTTGGGTGGCGAGTGCAACGAGTCATTGTTTGTATGGATCGAGTTGTGTTGACTTTTAGGTCTAGAATTTATTTACTGACAACTAGTGTGTCAATGATGATTAGAAAAATTATATTATTGCAACAATAATATTAACATTTAAATAGATTTATGCATAGGTGGCGATATTGGCAGGTTGGGTGGCGAGTGCAACGAGTCATTGTTTGTATGGATCGAGTTGTGTTGACTTTTAGGTCTAGAATTTATTTACTGACAACTAGTGTGTCAATGATGATTAGAAAAATTATATTATTGCAACAATAATATTAACATTTAAATAGATTTATGCATAGGTGGCGATATTGGCAGGTTGGGTGGCGAGTGCAACGAGTCATTGTTTGTATGGATCGAGTTGTGTTGACTTTTAGGTCTAGAATTTATTTACTGACAACTAGTGTGTCAATGATGATTAGAAAAATTATATTATTGCAACAATAATATTAACATTTAAATAGAATGTTTATGAGGTTCTAATATGTTTAACGCGTGCCCTTCTAGCTATCATTTATTTTATTTAACCTGTTTGACCGTTGGAGATAAACTCGATCTAACTCGACAACTTTATTAATAAGTTGGTCAAAGTTGTCTCTTGGCTTGTTTCTGCCTGTTTTCTAGATTTATTAAGAATACCAATTAACAGTAGTTGAATAAACAAGTGTGTGTTCGCCATTTCACATATGATTTGCATATTTTCAATCAGATGGGAAACATGGGAGCAGCAAATCCAGTTGGGAATTCATTTCAGGTTCCAACATCCAGGTATAAATCTACTTTCATTATGTTCAAACCATTGCTTTTATTGTTATAATTTTTACCCTAATTGCTTTATTCACCCTTTGACATAATCAGCATATACACAATGGGCCTGAATACCAATACCAATGGCATGACGCCAGCTGGAATTATGGGGCAAAATTCTTCTTTTAACAGCATGGGGCCCTCTGGGGCATCTAAACCACAGTCTACTGCTCAGGTATCATCTGCATCCCCGTCTCAGTCAGCAAAAGATTATGATTTCTCGTCGTTAACCCAAGGGATGTTCTCAAAACCATGAGCAGAAGTTAAAGTGTACGATAAAGCGTAATTCATAAAGAAAGAAAAAAACAACTTATCTTCCCTGTATCAGGGATTGTAAACCATTTGTAGAGGATACCATTTTCGACTTTTACTTCCATTTCATCTATTTCGATGCTACATTTATGAGGACGGTCTCTTTTGTCTACTAGCTCTTTTTTTCGTTTTCTTGTTGTTTTCAGTTTTATTTTTTCTGCTGTATTTTGATTTCTTTGTTTATGTATAATGAAGAGATTATGCATCTACCTATTTTACTGTCTCTTCAATAATTGAAAAAATCACATTGGTTGCTACCATTTTGGTCTTGTTTTTCCCATGTCATGTGTTTGATACTCAATTTAGTATGGTGTGTATGAAGAAGAAAATTTTTTTAAAAGTCTTCTGGTTCGAACTTCGAAGTGGTCTTGGTGGTTGTAAGTGTCATTGCGTGTGCTCCCGAACTTAGAGTTAGGCTGTGTACATCATAGGAACTTGTTATAAGGGCCTCTAAGGCTAAAGCCTCTGGAACCACCCTCCAATGATCACGTAAGCAAGGAAGTGGGTCAACCATAATGTGCCCACCTTGTATCGGGTGGAGTCCACTGGACCACGTCCAATACGAGGATATCCTCTGCATTTGACACTAGTGATGAAAACACAATTGAAACGGATAGAATCATAATTGAATGGGTTTAAATAACCTCTAGGTTCATGAGTTTTCCTACATAGGTTGTGTTGATCGCTAGTGGTGTTGGTCATAACGATCATCTGTCTGTAGTTGGGAATTTTTGGTATGATTCATAAGTTTTGAGGCCAAATTTACACTATGGCCTTCCTACATAGGTTGTTTTGATCCTAAATGTTGTCGGATTGTAACAATTATCCATCTTTAGTTGAAAATTGTTTGGATAATTGATAGTCACAATTTAAGTCATTTAATGATTTTTTGAGCTTTTATCTCTAAACTTTGAAGGTTCACAAAGATAAAATAAGAAAATAATATAGGAATCGTGTCAAAAAGTCTCTCAAACAAACGTTTGAAGGTAAAAGAATTTACCCCATAAGTTTTTTTTTTCCCACTTATCATGAATTATCTATGTATAGCTTTAGTTAGTAGAGAATATATATAGAGAGAGAGTGGTTTAATCCAGTACTAAATTTAAGTAGAAAACTTGAAGAATTGTATTAAACATGTACTTGTTTCTTTAGTTGTGATAAGTGTGACACATAAAGCAGATATGTAACTACATAATCGAGTAATCGACTTTCCCCATCTCTCAATATAACCTGTTATCACCGTATACAAAAAATTATACAGTTCTTATGGTTCTCTACTTAAATTTAGTTAACGTCTTGTCAAACACTCTCTTAAAAATACCCTTTCTTTTTGCCAATTTCTCAACGTGTCTATTTGTCATTCTGTGCCTCTTCATGGAGGTGAACAAAAGAAGTGGGTTGGAACTGAATCCAACTTACACCCGTCCCTAAACTGATTTTGAAAGCGGATTGGACCCGAACCGAACAATAGGGCTGAAATAAAATTGTATCCCGATTCAATATAAAATTCATGAGGAAGTGGTAATCCTCTCCGTTGGAACAAGTTTGAAAGTGGTTAATTCCGATCCAAACCAGATAAAATCCGGTCCAAACCTAAACCGGTTTCAACTATTAAACTAAACTGACAAGTATCCCCTCAAAAACCAAGTTGCAAACTTAATCGGTTTCATCGAAAGCCATGCTTAACAAAGTTTGACCCAGCTCGACCCGCTTTCAACCTGAACCATTTGAGGAAAAAACCTGATTTGTGCAACTCCATCTCTTCCCTAGTTCTTGGTCACCATTTGCATTGGCATTGTTGCATCCAAAATGGACCAAAAGTGGGGTGAGTCGGATCTTCAGTTACATCTTACAAGTCTATAAGCCTCCTTGAATTGGGCTCATTATTCTGTATTATTTTGGGCCTACTGGCCCAGGGCCCAGATTTTGTGTTTTAATTTTTAAAATTGCATGAAATCATCAAATAAATTTAAGGGTGTGCAAAAATATCCGAAACCGAAACCGAATCCGAAATATCTGAAAATCCAAAATTCGGATATCCGAATTTCAGATCGGATATCCGAACTTCGGATATCCGAAATTTCGGATTCGGATTCGGATAGTGATTTTCAGAATTTTCGGATATTTCGGATATTTCGGATATCCGAAATATCCGAAATATCCAAAATATTTATATAAAAATTAAAAATATTAAATATTAATTAAATATTTTGGATATTTTTAGATATTTCAGACATTTTAATAAAAAACTTCGGATATCCGATAAAAACTTCAATAAAAAT
>BJCO01364597.1:0-14579 GCA_018326465.1 Flaveria floridana
CCAACCCCCCCCCCCCCCCCGTGGACTTATCGTCCTTGATAAGGTTTGTCCTACCATCCCATCGATGGATATGGGATTTTGTCTAAGGTGTCCCTCTTGACACCCCTTGGGACTTACCATCCTTGATGAAATTTGTCCCACCATCCTAAATGACATAGGAGTGACTCTAATATCTTTCTCTAACATCCGGCCCCTCATACCACCAATATTATCCTTTTTACCCACAAGTAGCTCACAAATTTTCTTTTGGTTACCCAGGTGAAAACTTTCAAGGGAGGTCACCCATCCCTTGATTCCCGCCACCTGAGCACGCTTAACTGTGGGGACTCCTCTAGACAAAAGGGGGGGTGATTGTAACACACAAGGCAAATCCCTCATCGGTCGTGAAAAGGAGAAATTCTTGCTTTATAAACAATGTATGGTCTTTAATATCTCTAACGCATTTTGAAGGTATTAGTTATGGATGAGAGGAGAACTCCACAGTTAACCGTGCTCAGATGGCAGCAATCCAGGGATAGGTGACCTCCCTGGGAAGTTTTCACCCGGACAACTAAAAGCAAATCCATGAGCTCCTGGTGGGCAAAACGAACAATATTGGTGGTGTGAGATGCCAGGCGTTACAAAAGTATTCGACGTTAGAGAACCTACAACTCTTAAAACTTAATTACTTCTAAAAGAAAATTAAATCATCAAAAATGAAATATGATTACCTACTCCTCTAATCTCTTACAACTCTTAACATTTTTGGAATCGAAGATACAGAGATGTGTGACTTTATGGAACATAATCGGCCGCTCACTTAACAATGCCTGTCCATTTGAATTTTATCAAAGCCCAAGAACAAGCCTCTTTCATGCTATGTAATAGATTAAGAGAAGAAAAGAACAACTGATGACTACTTCTTTTAGTTTTCGGTTCTTCGAGAAAAAGTTTGATATGTGGGTTCTTTTGGTTGTGAAGGTTATGGCAATGGTACTCGATCCTTCTTATGCTTAATGAGTTGTAAAGTATGTATCACAACTTGTTCATCTTTAAAATTAGGTGAAAATATAATATTGTCCTTCTCATATGCTTATTCCTATTTCCTAAAGTATGTATCACAACTTGTACATCTCAAGCAAAGCTTTTTTCCTTCTATTTTAGCATTGCTTATTCCTTCCATTTTTTTAAAACCTCTAAATGGGTTAACGATCGGTTAACTACGAACTTGATGATGAAGAAATATTGTAACATCAAATGAGACATCATTTTAGTATTGTTTATGGGTTAAACTTATTAACTTTTAAGCAAAATATTTATCGGAACCAAAGATGCAACTGAAGAGACAAGCACTTGTACCCAGCAAGTGAGGCATTTTTACGAGCAGACATCTGTACAGTTAAGACGGGCGCCTATTTAAAACGGAGGATAATTTTATTGACCTTAAGGTGCTTTTACAACTATAAAAGTCTTTTGACCACAAAAATACTTAAGAGGCAGAGATGACTGCGATAAAATTTTTAGAGAGGCACTAATGCATGTGTAAAGGCGTTGACGGTTTAAAGTTGTAAGACACATATCCACTTCGTACTTAGCCAGTCGTATGGGCAAGGTCCTCTACAAGTAGAGCCGCCAACCCTCGTTTGATAGGGATATTTTGACAGATAGTGTTTTAAAAGTTACATTTTTTAGGGAATTTGTTGTGAAAATGGATATTTCAGGATTTTTTTCTTTATTTAACCTCTACCTTGTATGTGTACGTGTGTAGATAAGAGTTCTCTTAAGAACTGCTAATTTTAATGTGAACTTTAAGAAAATTTTCTATATTGTTCAAATATGGGTAAACAATTTTTCTAAAAAGTAGAAAATAACTTTTGATTTTACGATAACTCTTTTTTTTTCTACAAGTGAAAAAGATATCTATTTTTTAGACATATTTACAAATGTGTAAAAAATTAGCTTTTAAAGATTTTTGAAAATATAATTTCTCTTTTAATTTGTTTCTTATGAATACATATAACTTATGTAATTATCATATAAATAAAGTAATTATGTACCTTATGAGCAATATGAAAATTACCACTCTCTTTAAGGACATGTGTCGGTTTTGGTGACCTTGAAAACTTTATATCATTTGGTATTTTGTATAATAATAGGGGGAGGGGCACGTGCGACTGGGTTATACATTTATTTTTATTTACTTTAATATCTGCCTACCTAGATAGAGGAAAGACTTGCCACTATCTACCCCCCAAACCCTGCTCTTGAGTGGGATATACTGTGTTTGTTTGTTTATTTGTTATACTTTAATATCTGCCTATAATTAATTATGTATTTTTATTATATATTATAAAAAATATGTGGGTTATTTAATATTAAATAGGGTAAAATATCAATACATTTTTTTCTTTTTTTAGTTAAAATCATAATTTTCAACTATGTTCATATCCATATACAAAATATTTGTAAATCTTTTACTCATGTGTATAAACAAGATACACATGTGTAAAAATCACAAAAGCATCAGTAGAAAACATATACACGATTCAAAAAATAATTCTACATCCATAAACCCAAAAATTATTTCCCACTCAAAAAAAGACCCAACGTGATACCTTATTGATTTGCGAGCCTTCGTGACCAAGCTACAAAGATTACGTACATCTATAGCTAATCTAATCTATAAGAAGTGTTAGTTGTATTAGAATTACGAGCCTCGGTGACCAAGCTACATGATTAAGTATATTTGTAGCGGTTCAGATCCATTAAGCGTTAGTCAAGAGACCACTAAACAATACCTACCAACCAACATTGAAAGTTAATCATCCTTTGTACTTGCCTCCTTATAATTTTTTATGAAAAATGAAGAAGCACCAAGACATGTTTTGGTCTCAGCTCGAGGTGAGCAGCCAAAGACAACCTAAAAAATTTTCTGAGTACTCATTTCACGTGTGGAACTAGAATTCAAGGTGTGTGGAACTAGAATTCAAGGTGATTGTTTGTTGCGGATATTTTTTATCAAGCATCCATCATCACTAACGTGATCTAAGGTGAAAGTTATGAACTTTAACTATAGTTAGTTTTAATGAGTGTAGGACTCGTAATGGTTATGCAACAGTTTTACAATGTGAGAGTATAACACTTAACACATCAAATAGGAAACCAGACAAATGAAACAAAGAACAAAAGTAAGAACAGAAGAACAAAGAGATTGGTTTTCAAGAATGATGTATATTGCTCTCAAGTATTTTATAATTATTAGAAGGTTTAGTCCTAAGGACCGGTTACATGAGACACTTTATACTACATTCTACAGCCAACCATACTTTAAAGACCAAATAGGACACTAATCTAGACAACAAGATCAATGTAAAATCTAAAAGCAGATTATCTTTTGGCTAGTGACCATGATATGTCATAGCTCACATCCTATTCTGTTATAAAAAGGATAAAAGTACAAGAGTGGAAAGTTACAGACTCAAAGACCATAATGTGTAGTTGACAAAAGTATGGAGATAATCATCAACTTGTATAAGTTGGTGAGTATTCAGAGTGGTAGTGGAAAGTGGTTCAGATTTTGTCAAAAGTAAGTCAGAGATTACATGTCTTCTCTTTATTTGGAAGAAATCAGTCTCCAGGATTTGGAAGACTTGACTTTTTGCTTTGAAAAAATTTGGCCCTTGATCTCTTATAACATACCATCTGTCTAGGTTTGGAGAGTAAGTCCAGGACAGGATGGGTCTCCCAGCAGCAAAAGGCTCTACTTATAGTGGAGTTGGTTGTGTAGCCTCTTCTTGTTCACCCTAAGGATGTTCTGACTCATCCTGAGATGTAGAGGTGGATGCCTTGGACTTTTTCTTCTTCTTCTTTAAGTCCCTTCTCATAGCCATCCTCTTCCTATTTCTATACTTCAATAGAGAAGGTTGGTCTTGATCATCTGGTCTTCCTTCTTTATCCTTTTCAGTTAGGTCCTTCCCTTTCAAAGGTGCAGAAGAAGGTTTAGGACCCTACTGTGGGTTTAGAAGATAAAGCTAGTTGTGGATTAGCTCTAGGTCCAGGTTTTGTTGTCTCTTGGGGTTTAACCTGAACCTCAGCTTCAGGTGAAGCTTAACTTGGTGGAGAATGCAAGTCTACCCCTCTTGATTTTCTGCTTGATCACACTTATATGCTCATCCATTGTGGATAGATACATTGGACCAAGCCTCCTTGTGAAGAACCCATACAACTTCAAAAATCTCACTATCTTTAGTTTGTATTCAGACTTCTTCTTATTAGCTCTAATGGTGGCTCTTGACTTTACAACTTCCTCCCTTATTTTCCTCTTAGCAACTTTCTTTTCTTTGAGAACTTCTTGCTCAAACTTCTTGAAGTATTCAAACTCTATGGATTCATAAGATCGAGGGAATAGAGCTGCTATCTGATAGTGACATGTGGCACTCAAGTAGGCATTCATCTTTTGTCTGTCTTGTTCCCTAACTACTTGAGTTTCTTCCTCAACAATCTCCACATCAAGCTTATCTTGAACTGGAGAAAAGACAGGGGCTTTATACAATTTTCTTCATTTTTTTTCTTCTTTGATCTTGATGAGAAATTCAACAGCCTTAGTCTCTTTCTTCTCTTTAGATACTTCGTTATCAGCCAACTCATTTAATTTTTCCAAAGGAAGAGAGATCAATTCATTTGTATTGTAATTTCTAGACCCTAAATAGTTCAATCTAGTTGTCCTTAACTTATCTTCCTGAGTATTTGTTGGTCCATATGATCAATAATCAGTGCAAATGATTCACAAAACAAAGAAAAACCACTGAATAAACATAAGTCTATCAATCTCACAATGAGCAAGTTTCAAATAGTTTCAATGATCTCCAAACTCACACAATGAATATGAAGCAAATGCTCAAATATGATCAAAATACGCTTCCATCCACAAACATAGAATTGCAATAATAAGATTTCACTACTAGGGTTTTGTAAAAGTTGCTTACAATGAATGAAACTTTCAACATATAAGCAGATTTTAGTTTTACTGATAGTGAACAATGAAACTGTCTTTGCCATAAACTAGTTTCACCCAGTGATGAAACACAGTTTCGTCGGGTGAACTAGATTAGCTAACTAAGAGCGAAACTTAGTTTCACTCATAGTTTCGCTGGGCCCAAAACATACAAAATACAAAATACAAACTAAGTAAACTAACATTTAACCTATTACAATAATAAACAAAATAAACACAGTAACAATGGTGAGTCCAACTTATTCTAAATCATCTGTATTTGTCCTAGAGGCAGCCTTATTCCAGCTTTTATGAAGCTGGGGGTCTCTCTTATCCTCTCTTACCTTGCCTTCCTCTTCCTCTCCCTCTTCTCCTCCTCAGGTTAGAATCCTCTTGCCTTTATCAAGCACTAGTTGTGTGACTAGGGAGGAGAGAGCTTTAGCCTTCTTAAGTTGGTTCTTCACTTGAGCTCTGGCTAGGGAGAGGATGTGAGACACCTTCACTAACTTGTGACTCACTAAGGGTAATTGGTGTTGAAGGATTTGTAGTCTCAAGGTTTATAGGTTCTACAGCTAGGCCTTCAACTGAGGTTTCCCCTCTAAAGTTAATCTAAGGGTCCACCTCAATATCCAGTTGACCAACTATTTTCCCTTCTAGCATCTGTCTATATAAATTGGTTCTTCTCTTGAACTCATCAGACACCCTCAGCTGCATCCTCTTAGGTAACCTATCAGCTTGCCTGTTTTGGCTTGAGTTGGCAAGTGACAGGTCAACCAAAGGAAAGCTTTCATAGAATCTCAGGGTATCGAAATTGAAAACTTCTTGTTGACCCTAATATCTAGAAAGTATAAGGGCTCTTCTAGAATTGGCATACCTCCACCCTAGTATTGGATAGTTAACAAGGTGGGATGGAGGCGACATAGCCCTTAGTACACCCTCCTCAAATAGATTTTGAACATTAGCATCCATATTGATGTGGGCCTGAGGAGGTTGCGAAGTCTGGAAAATTATAAGTAAGGGTGATGAGTCCTTAATGTTCATACTCTAGGCACTGCCCCTAAGTTCTATGGATGTGGTGATTGTCTCCCTATTTTTGGTAGCATCACCTAATTGCAAAGGTGAGTTGGAGGTTAAATCCACCATATCCACAATTCTTGTGGACTTGGTTGAGCACGCCTGACAGGCCTCTCAGCTAACTTGCCCTTGAGATCGGTGATCTCAAGTTCTTGATTAAGGACCGGCCTTTGTAAGGTAGCCACCTGAGACTCCATGTGACTGACCTTAGAAACCAAATAGGTGCAAGTTTTGGTCAGTTTGTGCACCATTAGTTGCATACTCCCCTCATATTCATCAAAAGAGTCATGGGGGGATGAGAATACATGACCAAAGTCATCTCCCTCACTACTAAATATTATGTCCTGTTCTCTAGATTTCCCATGCTTAATGGTAGCTTCATAAGAATTGCCAATGAGCTAGGTTATCATGGTTGAGATCTTAGAGATGTAATCACTTGCAATAGTGAGAGCCACTTCCATATGGACCTTATTTACTTGTTTAGAAAGGTCCATCTCAATCAAGGGTGAATGATATGAGCTAGATATGGGAGTAACTAGAGCACTCATCTCTTCTTGAATAGGGAAGGAGAAGAGAGACTCATAGTAGTCACTGAATTCCATATCCTCATCATCATAGAATTATAGGCCAGGGATTAGTTGATTGAGGTCCAAATGCTAGGGATGGTAACTATACCTGTGTTCATCTGACTTTTGAGACTCAGAATGAAGGCTTACAACTTAGGTTATGAGCTCATTAAGTTGAGCATGAGGAACCTTAGCATTAATCATTGAAGGGATGAGAGTGGTGTGCTCGTTAGGGGAAGTGGGAGCTCTTGGTTCCACTTCCTCCTGTGTGGGTAAGTATATAGCGGCCTGCTTAATCTGAATATACTGAGTAGGGATTCGTTTGGTTTTTCTTTGATAGGTGCTCATGATTTGTGGTTGTGTAGGTGGTGAAGATGAAGAAAGTGAGGTTCAACATTGGCTGGTGCTGCCAAGTTATAACCTTAAGCTGGGAGCTCTGACAATCTTGGGACAAGGGCTGTTTCTAACTTGGAAAAAACCAGCAGTGGTTTTCCTTATTATTTTGAAGATATCGGCCTTCATCTATCCCAATTTAAGAATATTACCTATTCCTTTAATTGTGAGCCCAGTTCACAGTTGAGAATGTGCTCAACACATCTAGGGAATATGTAATACTCTAAGAAATCTAAGTTGGAAAGTAAGTTTGTACATACAAACTGTGAGACTTAAACTTGATCCCCTTGACTATCCCATGGACAATATAGGATAGATCTTCGGGAAATTGGTCCTATCCTCTATTTTTGTTTGATAAAGAATGGATTACAACATTAAAGAGGTATTTTCATTGAAAATAGACCTTACCCTTTCTTTTAAGGTCCTCAAAGAGTAATCCCCTTCATAACCCATCAGCTAGAATAATATGTTGACTACTTGTTTTGAGAAGGACATTTTACTTTCTTCATCATCCATCCTAAGATGTTGATTGATGATGGATGGAGTGATGAACAACGTCTTCCCCTAAACTTATACAGATAGTGCCTTCTCACTGTCATCTCCAACAGTTGATCTTCGTACAAAGTAGGGTCTATAGTGAGAGCGTGAGGTATGATAATTGAGAAAGAAAGCGTCAAACATATGAGAATCCATGATCTTTCTCAGAAGATAAAAAAGCAACCTAATTGTGTTGCCTATGAAGGTTCATGATAAGGGTGGCTAGTTTTGGGGTTCAGGATTGGTTGTTTTTTGAAACTTCTTGTGAAAGAGAGTGGAAGAACAACAAGGGTTTGTGGGTGATTTAGTGCTAGAAGATTTCATATGAAAAGGATGAAGAAAGAGGGGGAACCGTTATAAAGGCTATTTATATGCTTGGATATGGGACAAAGTTATAGCAAAAGGATAAACTTTAAAATCCGGATGTTGGTCTCACCTCTGAAAAAGTGTCCAAAAAGGTAGTTTATCTTGGAATTTGAAAATCTTTCAAAAGTAGTTTGCCTTTGGAAGTTTTAAAGAAAGCTTCCGAAGCAAAATTGACTTTGGAAGATATTCCTTAGTTTTGGATGAATTACTTCAGAAGAAAATGTACTTCAAGTAATTTTGCTTCTTAGACAGATTTAGTTTCGGTAGATATTAAACTTCAGAAGTTTACTCAAGAAGAGAATAAAACTTTCGAGTCTTCCGAGGCTAAATCCCTTAGTAAATAGTTAACATTTTTAATAACATAGTTTTCTTCCAATGTCAATTTAGTGTCTTTCAAAATAAAATCTGTTCATAATTCTTAAAATTCTAAGGAATATATACTTTGAAAAATTTTATCCAACATAAACAGGGCTTATATGAGTGATAAATTAGATAACTTTAAAGACACACATATTTGAAAAACAATTTTGAAATTAATTTAAGACATCCCAATAACTGATACAAGATTTTTAAATCTTTGTTTATCAAATGCTTTCATGAACAGATTAGCATATTGTTCATTTGTGTTAATTTTGACCAGTTTTATCAATCCTTTTTCAAAGTTATCTCTGATTAAATGATACTTGATGTTGATATGCTTTGTTTTTTAGTGTTGTACATGATTCTCTATGATAGAGATAGCATTTTTGCAGTCTATCTTGATAGCAGTCTTCTTGAAGTTGAATCCAAAATTTAGCATCTGATTCTGAATCCAAAGCACTTAAGCATAACAGCTTGCAACAATAATGCATTCAGCTTCAATAGTTGATATAGATACATAGGATTGCTTCTTGGATTGCCATTAGACTATCCTTATAGCAAGGAATTGACATCTACCTGATGTAGACTTTGCAGTCATGTTGCAGCCACCATAGTCACTATCTGTATATGCATACATGTTGAAGTTAGAATTCTTTGGATACCAAATTCCTAGTTTGGGAGCTCGTTTGAGGTTCTAAAAATACTCTTAACATCAACTGTGTGTAACATCTTGGGGTTGGCTTGATATCTTGCACGTATGCATGTGGGAAATATGACATCGGGCCAACTGGCTCTTAGGGAATGGTTTCTGGCTATAAAAGTCTTAGCAACCTTACAGTCGGTTAGATGAAATATGCTTAGTATGTCGTGTACATACTATGACTGGTTTATGAATATGCCATTGTCAACCTGCTTCACTTGACTTCTTAAAAAGAAATTAAGTTCCCCTATGACACTAATTTCAAACCTGTTCTTCATCAGCCTTTCAAACTCTTTGCAAAGTCTTTCATTAGTTAACCCAAAGATGATATCATCAACATAAACTTAAAGCAGCATCAAGTCATTTCTTGTTCTCTTAATGAAAAGTGTGCTGGCAATAGTATCTCTTTTGTAACCATGTTGAACTAGGTACTGTCATTATGTCTCACACCTCTTCCTTGGAGCTTGATGCAGCTCATAAAGAGCTTTGTCAAGGTTGCAAACATAATCAAGATGATCTGGATCTGTGAAGCCAGGTAGTTTCTTAATAAACACTTCTTCATCTATCACTCCATATAAAAATGCACATTTGACATCAAGTTGGTAGACCTTAAAATCCTTAGATGAATCAAAAGCAAGGAATATTCTTACAGCTTCATGTCTTGCTACAGGAGCAAAAACATCTATGTAGTAAATCCCTTTTTCTTGAGTGTACCCTTGGACTACTAGTCTTGCCTTGTTCTTAGACAAGCCCTCTATCATCTTTTTTGTTTCTAAAAACTCACTTGGTACCTATTGACATTTGCCCAGGTGGAAGAGGACATAGGTTCCAAACACCTTGTCTTTTGAACTGCAGTTCCTCCTGTATTGCTTCAATCTAGCTTCCATCTTTCAAAGCCTCATCAACTTTTCTTAGCTCAATCTGGGAAAAGAAGCAAGAGTGCAGACAAATATTTTTTTATCATGGGTTTGTCCTCTTGTTCTCACCCCCTCTTAACATCGCCATTGATGTTAATGGTAGGATAGAACTGTGTATTCTCAGTTGAGGAATCATAACAAGTTGATTTGACAGATCTAAATTAGTGAAATTTAGATCTGGTGATTGAGTTTCACTTATTACATCAGCACATTAGCAAGTGTAACTTGATCTAGAGAGTGTGCAATATCATTGATGTTGTCGTTAGTGGAGTAGTTATCAGTATCATGAAATTCTTGATTATCTTCACCATCTCCATCTCCTCATACATTAGAAATCCCATCATTTGAGTTTTATGCCTCATTGCTGGAATTTGTTGACACCTCTAATACATACAAACAAACAAACAAACATACCTATTATATCCCACTTAAGAGCAAGGTCTGGGAGGGGTAGGTGGTGGCGAGTCTTTCCTCTATCTTGGGAGATAGAGAGACCGCTTCTAAAGAGACCCCTGACTCGATAACAGTAGCACTAACAATAGCAAGCGTATTAAATAGCATACAGTACATAGGTATAATTCACATAAAGATTTAGGTAGTGTATACATCACATAAGCAGCATCTTTCACCTATAAAGGGCAGATGTCGAATACGTACACATCACGCGAGGGGTCTCGCATCAAGTCTTCCTTTACTCTTCCTACCCAAAGATCCCACTAGAAGTCCTTAATTTTAATTCTACGCTTCCATGCACTCCTATCCTCGATCGGTCTCCTCTCACATGCACAAACCATCTTAATCTTCCCTCTCTTATTTTATCCATCATACAAGCCACCTCTAGGCTTTGTCGAAACACTTCGTTCCTTATCCGATCCAGTCTTGTGTGTCCAGACATCCACCTCAGCATTTGCATTTCCGCTACCTCTATTTGTCTTTCACGCGATTTGTTTATGGCTTAACAGTCTATTTCGTATAATATAGTTGGGCGTACTGCCACTCCGTATAGTTTTCCCTTTCTTTTTGCTGGAAACCTCTTATCACATAAAAATCCCTGATGCTGCTCTCCACTTGCACCATCCTGATTGAACACGATAGGCTACATCGCTGTGTATATCTCCGTCCTCCTGTACGTACGAGCCGAGGTATTCGAACCTAGACGTCTGTGGAACCGCCATACCCTGGATACTAATCTAGGTGTCCTCTTCAGTCTCACCACTGAAGTTACAATGCATGTATTCCATCTTAGAGCGACTTATCCTTAGGCCTTTTGTTAGGACCGTTTTCGTCTGGAGTACTAATGGATTCTGCGTGAGACCAGATCAAATAGCACGGAATTCTATTTTATTAGCAATCCAATCAGTGAGAACGACAACCTGATCGATCTAACGAATAAACAAACGTTAAGAACGAGTTCGTATCGATCAGGAATGAACTATGAAGTTGGATGGACGAACTGGGACGCTCTTTACGGGTAGGGTAAGATAGTATTTGAAGTGTTTTGTTTTTCCACGAATTATGTGGTATTTATAGGTTTTCAGTATTCATTCGTATGACTGAATCATTAGCATGGTTCAGTCGTGCGACTGACTCATGTGTTTGACTCATATGCATGAGTGCGACTGAGTCAATCTTATGTCTCAATCATACGACTGATACAGTCTCCTGGTTCAGTCATACGGCTGGTCCTAAGTATGGTTCATTCATGTGTATGTTCCATAAGTATGGTCCATTAGCATGAATAACGACCCAACTAAGTTGAACACATTTCTGAATCATTATTGACTCAGAACTATGTACAACAACCTCAAACCTATATATAATGTTCATAAATATAAGTAATACCAATAACAATAAGAATATGATATAAACAAATACCATTAAACATCAAAATCATATCATATTTCATTAAGCATTTGCATTACATATGTGTAGGAAATGAAAGACATTTACATTGAAGTACATAAACTAGGAATAGTTTATTAACAAACTCCCCCTTGGACCTAGTTTATCAACAAACTCCCCCTTGGACCTAGTTTATCCTATTGTCTAACATTCTTCACATGTTCTTGAAATTTCTTGTACTGCTCATCTTTGGTGTCTCCTGCGTGTATCTCAAAAGCAAAGCAGAGTCGTATCACCTGTTGGAACTGGAGAGCTTGTACAATATTTTATGTGTCATAGAACAGTGGCCACTTGTACAATGTATAAACATCATCAGCTGACAAGTTAGTGAGCCACATTAGGTCAAATACCCTAATCGTCTCTATCTTGCCTTCTCTGTTTAAGACTATGACCGCTTCCCCCGTCCTCTAATCGTAATACCACCATTTGAAATGTGGAGTGAAGTCCTGAGGCATCTATCGTAAAGGGATCTTATACATCTTGCACGGGGGACTCCACTTCAGCACCACCTTAGGTTTCCTAGTGATAGGGTCAACTTCAGTCTTATGAATGAACCTCTTAGGTTGTTGAGGTCTGAAGTTTACCCATCTGGTGTGGTATTCTCTCTTCAATGCCATCTCAAACCAGCCCGACATCTTCCTCGGGTTGGCATACAAAAGATCTAAACAGGCCAATCTGTTCAGTTCAAAACCAGGAAGAGTCTTCAGATCATGTGGATATCGGAAGTGCTCAATCCCCTTATCACGTTTCACAGCATATACTTCCAAATCTTCAAAATACGCCCAACTAATGATCTTTCCTGACACCTTCTGATGTCTCTTAACCTTGTACAATTTGGTGTAGGCGTTTAGCTTTGTAGGTTCACGTTATGCTTTCATCTCTTTCAGACACGGAGCCCATTCAGCCTTGTTTAGATCAACATCAGCATCTGTAGCTTGGGCTTTACCTTCATCCTTTTCCTTTTCCTTCTCTTTCTCATCCAGCTTATCAAAAGTATCACTGCCAAATGTTTCACCCAAGTCAGGGATAACATTACCCTCAGGGTCAGTGTACTCAGGATTGTAGTCTGATGTGACATTTTTGATCTCTATTTCATCAACACCTTGTAGCTCCTTGTCACTCACAACATCGACTTCCGGAGCATCTTTGACAAGCTCATCAGGATTTAGTCTGAACATGTCGGCGAGCTGCTCGTCTGTCAAGTCGTTAATAATTTCTCCTTCCTCTGGAGTGTAACTCACAGACCGTCTTACGATCCCTTTCAAATCAAGAATCATAGTGAGTTGAGTCTTGATTTGCTGAAGGGGAGCAATATCATAATCATCGGTCTGTTGAGTTGTATCTGTTTGATTACACTACCAACAATGCATACATTAATCAATTATCAAGACATTAAACATAAAATTTTCATTAATTACATTAATGTTATAAACAGTTCAAGTACAAAAGTTTTAAATACATAAACATTTAAGCATTACTTTTCCCTTGATCTTGTGATTCTTCAGCTTGAGGAGCTGAGGAAGAGGCTCCTTGATCTTGATTTCTTTTTGTGTGCCTCTCCCTTGTCGATTAAGTCCAGGCTAATGCAGTTGTATCACCTGCTTGATCATCCTCATCATCATCATCACCCTTCTTCTCCTTTCCACTCCCTCCGCTTCCTCCTCATCTCCTTCTTCTTCTGATTCATCATCACTTGAATCATCATCATTGTTATCTCCATCATCATTTCCATCACCCTTAATCTTTGGAGGCTCACTCTTCGTTCCTTTCAGCCTTAACATCATCTTCTTATTCTTCTTCTCCAAATCCTCTATCCGTTTGAGCTTGTAGGGCATTGTGAGCTCAAACTAAAGCTCTCTCATGAGCTTCGTTCTTCTCAGTAAGCTAGGCAATTTGCTTGTCATGTACTGCATTTACTGCCATCAGTTGGTTCAGCTGGTTGGCCCTCAGATCATCAGTTGCCAACAGCTTTAGCACTAATATGTTTAGGCTGGCCAACTGTTCCTCTAACCCAACCATGGGTAGAGTAGAGCTCTGTGGTAGTAGGAACTGGGAAGATGTGCCTGCTTGGGGAGTAGTAGGTGTAGTGGTGGATGTGGTGTAGATGGGAGTAGGACTGGGAATGGTTTGTGGTGGAACTGTTTTGGGCATGGTAGGTGAGGTGGATATGGAAATATGAGTGGTGGATGGTATGGTAGTGGTGGTGGCTGGGATGGAAGTGGTGGTAGTGGTTGTGGTGGTGTCAGTGACAGTGGTGGTGGCAGTGGCTGTGGTGGTGGAAGAACTGATCAGTACAAATCTCTGCCTCTTTCCCTTCTCGCCATAGGGTTAGGCCATTCGTTTCCTCCTGGAACCCTTGGCAATCGGGGCTCCCCCTGAGCTCATTGTCTGGTCCGGTGTGTATGATGGATCTGTGACATCAGCGTCACCACCCTCAATACCAGCTTGGCGTCCGCCAACCGCCTCTTTCCCCTTCTCTGTAGTAACCACCCTGGAACTCCCCCTGAAACAATGCAGCCAAAACCTCTAAGTTATTTATTGTCCCACTTATTGCTGGCATAAAAGTTGGTCTATTTCCTTCTGGATCAGATCAGAAGTTGACCCTGATAAGCACTGGCCTTGGAAGAGGTCTCTGATATTTGTTTGGCTAAGTATAGATGGGAGCTCTGTTTTGGGGAATTGGACACAGAGTTGTTGTCCCATCCATGAGACCTACCTCCCATGTATGAGCCTGTAGGATTCTCTGGTGTAGGCTTGAAGAAATGTCATTTGTTCTTCTTTGGTTAGGTCTT
>BJCO01364598.1:0-11626 GCA_018326465.1 Flaveria floridana
AATTAGATAGTGGTTCAAGTAATGGACATTGTGGCTCCTAGTCTTTAGGCGTTTTTATTAAAGTTAGTGGAGTTTGTTAGTAGATTGTTAGACTTTATATAGGAGTCAAGGTTTGTGTTTTGTAAACCACTGTAACTTACGTATCAAATTATTCAAAAGAGTCAGAACATTTTTTGAGTTTTAAGTGTGTGTGTGTTTCAAGGGGCCTGAACCAACATTCATATCATCAGCTCGACTCATTTTTATCTTTACAAAATCACATCTTCGTCTCTAGAAAAAACCATCGTCTCTTGTCTTTGTATTCTCTCTATAATATTTTGTCTTGAATGGTGGTACATCACTTTTATCATTGTTCTAGAGAGTATGTTTGATTTGTGTGAGTTCATCAATTGTTTTAGATTCTTTGATTCATCGCATAGATAGAATCATTCTTAGGGTTTGTTATCTCTTGGTTCTTCTGTAATCGACGTTGAGTTGTTAATAAAATTGAGATTCTTACTTCTTGACACTTTTAAAATTTAACCCAAATACCTTTTCACCTTCAACTTTGATCCCCTACACTTTTTATCTTTTACAAATTTTCCCTTTTACATTAAGACACTAAACTTTGCAAGTTACATGCCGCAACATATATATGTGGTTCGAAGTTTTCACATCTATTTTTTACCGTGTAACTGCCTCGATGCAACGCGTGGATCCTAAATTGACTTTCAGTTTTATTTTTTTATTTCTTTTTAACTTTTTCGGTGTTGGTAGTCGCCGGGGGTCGTATGACATTGATGCTACTTAGTACAGTTTTACGCCCCTCGTCGCGACGTGAGGGATTTAATATTAATATATATTAATTAGCAAGTTAAAGTTGCATTAATTGTTATACCATGAGCATTAAAGGTTGTACATATCTTTTGTTTTTTTCCTTTTATTTTTTATTGTAAACCCAATACTTTATAAATTTTACAATTTAACCCCTATTCCTTTTCACTTACAAGTTTGACCCCTGTACTTTTCAGGTTTTACAAAATTTTCGATTTACATTTCGGTGTAATTTTAAGAGTTATCGCGCACTAACGTGCGCTTGTGGTTTAATGTTGTTTCACCTATTTTTTTTCCTAATTAACGGCCACGTCGCAACGTGCGGGTTCTAGATCGACTTAGTTATTGTTTTTAATGTTTTGCATTTTACATGCATGATGCAACGTTTTTACGTCTACTTTCCGTTTGGTTTTATTTTTTTTGTTTTTATTTCTTATTTAATACGAGTTTTTCTAATGTTGGTGATCGCTGATGGTGAGATGATATAGATGCTACTTGATATGATTTTTACACCCCTGTCGTAACACAGTAAACTTAATACTAGTTTATAATTAAATGCTCCGATTTGGGTTGTATTCATGGTCAATGTTTTTAGCTAAAAAGGAACCACTTTTCAAAAGTTGTCCAAGTGTATATTGATTTATTTGTGAATAATGATTATTGTAGAACTCGTAGATCAAAATCTAGTTAGTTTGAGAGCCGTATAATCACTTTCCAAATGAAATAATTTGATGGTTCATTCGAATTTATCAATCTGATAAACTCATAAAAAGACCAAAACAAGTATGATGATTGTATGATAAATTCATCAACTAGTATCGTCTTACGAAAATAAGATTTCGTATTCAAAGACTACCAACCGGAGGTTATTAGTTTTTAATACAAAATTCATAAATTGGAGCCAATTATAATCTGAATTTCAAATCTTAAATTTCGGGATTTTTTTTAATTCTTTTTTAATGAATCAATTTTTATCAAAATACGAAAATTATAATAAACTCAAACAAACGTATCAGTTTAATAAAAATTATGATTTATATTTTTCAACAACTAATCCAATTTACATTAGTATATCTAACAATTATTTGGCACAAAAGATCTTTAATCATAGCAAACACATTATTTACCTTTTCATTCTATTCTTGATGAAAGCAGGAGTATCCCAAGTTTGATTTGAGGTGAAGAACTTTAGAGTTTCGCCGAGTAGCGGCCAACCCATTGAACCAGGAGGAAGGTTTCCATTGCATTTAGGGTTCCTCCATCTGTAAACCCAATGGCTAATGCTTACTACAAACAAAGCTGCAATGCACACACCAACATGCAACATTTTTTATGTGCAAGAAAACTATAGACTTGCAAGAAAGTAGCTAGATTGGGAATGATTTGGTGTAAATTAAGAAGCTATTGCGTAAAGCTAGTAATTATATAAGCATGCATGAAGAAAGATTGAAAGTACAAAATAGTCCCTCGTCAATATGCTAATTTTATTCTACTTGTTTTTGACTAATAATCTTTCTTTCATGAGGGATTTTGAAAAAGAAAAATTCCATCAATATTAACTTGAACACATATAAAATCATGTAAGGCGAACACAAGTACACAACTCTCATGCGTTTGATCTGCAACTCGTTTGTCTAAACAAGTGAAACAGATTGTAATCAAGCTTTAAAAGGGTCATAATAAGTTAATATGTTGTAGAAAATAATGGGTTAAACGTATAGTAAACCAGGTATGAGTTAACATGCATGTCCAAAAAGTGTTTCATTTTTAATTTTTTCTTAGGGTTAGGAAGAAAAATATGTATATTTTATATAAAAATTTGATATTGTAAATTAGTTATGTTTTGAAGTAAAAGTATAACCTTTGGTATTTTAAAATTAACTAGTGAATTAAAATCCACATGTTTTTTCTCCCTGTATCATATACCACGGCGGTCGTCTTAACTAGCGTATTAACCTCACACTTGTGGGTTTTTATGCTTCCTAGTCCAGACACTGTGACGGATCGTTTTTTCACTAAAATCTAAGACTAACGTAAAAAAAGGACGACATAACAATAAAAAAACAAAAATATTTTTTTAAAGTAAAATTTTGATAGTAAAAAAAGTTAAAAAAACTTCTTATAAATAAAAAACAAACAAAAATAAAAAAAGCCCTGATATAAAAAATAACCTAAAATATGTTAAGTATTATAAGTATTAGAAATTCTACGCTTTTCTAGATGTCACTTAAATACCAAAACAAAAACACTTCCAATGAACTTTAATAGCATGTACCCTCATTTATGTATTCGTTTAGGTTATTTAAGGAATAATAATATTCCATAAGATACTTGATTAATTTGTCTTTAACTTAATTATATCTATTTTACATTTTAGCAATATTTATATGTGATTGATTACTTCTATCTTTCTTATAATCCTTTCATTCTAATAAAATAGTAACTATGTAAGACACGTGACAATATCATATTCATTCTTATAAAAATTTTTCCGCTTCTCTCTCATATTAAATAATTACTTTAATTACAAATAATATTATTTATGTCGTTTTTAGATTAAAAATGGTTTTATAATAAATTAAGAAAAAAATATTTTTATTAATGTTATTTTAAAGAAATAAATTTTTATAAAATAACTTTTTTTTAAAAACATCATACTTACTTATAGTTTTTACTCTTACGTAATTTAGATCACATCTTATATTGGAATGTCATTTTATAATTAAATAAAATTTTATTATATTTAATATTTTATTTATTCAACCCGTGTAATACGTGGGTTTAGTAAAACTAGTTTCTTGATATTTATATTACTTTCCTAACTTAAACGTTGTGGAATGATAAGGGGCTTTAAGATGAGGCCATGACTCATGAGGTATCATTTGTGAGCAACCTTGAACTTTGTGGTTTCATGTGGAAATCAAATGGTTATGGTGCCAACGCTAAAATTCATTGGAACGTTGAGACCTCATGATTAACTTTAAAGGACCAGTAAAACGTTGCTGTCTAATTCAAAGGTTGCAGTTAGCAGATAGGAACATTGGAAACGTTAAACGCCACAAAATAGCATCGACTTCACCGAATAATTACTTAGAACCCCAAAGGGATGGGGGCCCTCACCTTGATTGATGCCGAAAGGTTGACTAAAAATCAAATAATTTTAAGTCTGCTAATCACTTTTAATCAAAAAGGGTATATCACCCTGAAGAATCAGTGAAAATTTTTAAAAGTGAAAGTGATATGATTTAATGGTTATGACAACTTTTTCTGAAAGGCCAACTAATAAATGTTGGCTACCCGGGATACCTCAATGGCGAGAAGACATCAAATACGTCAGCGAGCACAGATAATACCGGGTGCCCAATGTCACGGGCTGATTTGTTCAGTTCTCGTTCGGCACTTAGATCTGTTTTAAGTCAGCTTTCTTGATCTTGAATGGATGGTTTTCGGCAGCGGAAGTCTTTGTAAAGGAATGTTGGATTTGTAGTACGCAAGTGGAATGCTTGTGATGTGGGATTACAACACAAGTAGATTACTATGAACACAAGTACAAGGCTTTAGTTACAAGGAACTTAGGTGTGTGCAAATGATGCACTACCTTCCTATTTATAGTGGTTACATGAACTCTAGAGTGTTCTATATCTAAGTGCATTTATACATAATATCTAAGCCTAGATATTTTACATGGAACTATCTAGCTTCCTTCATGATTTCTTCATGGCTGAATATTGTAGTCTTTTCTAGAGATTTCCGGGGTCCTTTAGTGCTGCACAAGTTGCCTCTTCATAGCAGCCCTTTAAGCAACGTTTTCTAGTGTTGTGCGGGACGTTCTAGAGTCTTCCAATGTTGCTATGTTGCTGCAGAATTATGTGGGCTGTTCTAAAGTCTTTCGGGCAGCCTTGTTGGCTTCACAAGCGCCCCTAATTGATAAAAATTAAGGTGTTGCAATCTGCGTTTTGGCGGGTCGTGACACCAAGCTCACCAACCATCAATTCTAAGAAAAATTCACCATCCGAAGGCCCACTATGATAAAACCGGACCTACCAACAACATTTTGCTATTTGTGAAATAGTTAGAAATAGTAATGTGAAATAGGATCACATTTGAGTTCCAAGTTTGTGAAGCTATTTGTTTTGCTTAAGTTTAAACAAGTGGAAACTACATAGATATGGTTTGTTAAATTACTTGAATTGATAAATAATTCAAAAAACTGAATTACCGGGTTATGATCCGTACTAATAAAGCAAAATAACTAGCAGTCATATGATTATTTTCTAGCACGTCAACATAATCTCTATCTAGGCTCCACCTAAGATTGTTCACATATCCTCACCATATTAAATTTATAATTTTTAGTAAAGATCTTGACTTCTAAAAACTTTCTTAATAAATACGAATTTAATACTATATTAATCATAAGTTCTTTCTAGAAATAAATAAGGTTTCAATAAAAGTATTTTAATAAGATTCACTTTTGTTAAAATGGAATTTAATTTGTAGCTAATTATTTTTAAAACTAAAAATTTTAAAAATATATATGAAGAGGTTTATTGATAGTTATAAATAAAAAATCATTTGCCTTTTTATACTATTGTTTATAATATAAATATGTGTTATATATAATAATTTCATTGATATCTATAACATATATTATATTATAAATATATATATATATATAATCTATTATATAATTTTTCTATTTTCATTCGTGTAACACACATGTATCTAACCTAGTAATTAATGATTTCAAACCGAATAATGTTACAACTATGGTTTCTACCTTCAAGATTACCAATTTAGAAAACATAAACAATAATCCCAATTATTAATGATCGAAACCACAAAAATAATGAAAATTTATCGACTATCGACATTTAAAAGTGTTTAATCAAACAAGTAAACATATATATCAAACTCATCAAAAAATTAAGTTCAATTCACATTCAAAAGTAAAGTAATCATCGATTGAACAAAAAACTATTACAATTTCTTCACCCGGGAATGATATTAAATGATTTAGTCTTGAATCATCTTAATTATATCTTCAATTCTTAAAGCATGAAAAAGGATGTAATCGGAATGATTTAGAAGCATCTTGATCACCACTTTTCGCCCAAAAGTTGTCTCTAAACTTGCAGATCTCATATCCCTTGAACACTAGGGTTTCAGGCTTCACAAGATAGCTTTAAAACACACACAAAAAAAAAGTTATACGCGCCCCCCGCGTACCCTACGTCAATATTGGCTTAGGCTACCCCCCACATGTCTTGAAACGCCAAACAACTTGTGTTACAGTGGAAAAACTGGACAAATTACGCTGTCGACGTAGGCTATGCCAGTTGCTACTTTTTCTTCAATCTATTTTATGCGTATCATTCCTGTCTCTCAAATGGTCTTCATTATTGACCTATAAACATGAAAAACATCTAACTGTAACTCCTCACAGGTTTGAAAACGTCAAACACCTTGTGTTACGATTAGAAAACTGGGCAGATTACGTTGCCGGCGTAGGGTATGCCGGTTGCAACTTTTCTTCAATTTTCTCTATTTTACGCGTATCAATCATGTTTCTCGAATAGTCTTCATTATTGACCTATAAACATGAAAAACATCTAATTGTAACTCCCCACAGGTTTGAAAATACCAAACACCCTGTGTTACGGTGACAAAACTGGATAAATTATGTTGTCGGAATAGGCTACACCGGTTGCTACTTTTTCTTCAATTTTCTCTATTTTACGCGTATCAATCTTGTTTCTCAAATAGTCCTCTTCATGAAAAATATTTAATGCAACTCCCCATGCATACTTCAAATTATAAACACATATTTAATCATAATTAACACATGAAAGTCGACTACCCATCAATCCTACACAAAACAAATATATTTAATCATAATTAACACATGAAAGTCGACTACCCATCAATCCTACACAAAACAAAGAAAGTCGAGCATGGATACGTCCTCATATTGTAGAATGATTAGTTTCTACTTCGATTCTCTTTCTTGGTAAATCGGACATGATGATGAAACCTCAAAGACAACATACAAGCATGGGCATGTCATATCAGATGGCACACACAAATATATCGGACATTAGAGGAATTTCACTTCTGCTTCATCATTGTTTTTTATCTAGTCGTAATGTCATCATTCAAGACAATAACAAGAGCAGATGAGTAGAAATAGACGTTGAAGGTTTTGTTATCCTACGCCAAATGTTATCTTTTTATGCATATATATATTACGTAGAATCTGCAATTCTATTTGAGATAACTAGCTCGTTAATTTAGACAGTGGATCTTTGAACTGTTCATCTTTTCAACGAACTGAACACTCTCTCTTCGTCATATTCATTATATATTTAGTTCTAATACCATCATCCTTCATGGGAGCTACAAGACGTATGCACATCTCACATCTTATACTATATTTCATTATACAAAGATGAAGTCCTTACTCCTTATACAGAGATACATGAATTACAAACACCGGTGAAACTCTCTTTATTTAACTAAACATAATTTATTCAGGTGCTGGATCTTAGTTCTGTTTATCTTTCTCAAAGAAACGAACATGAAATCCGTTAGGAAATTGTAAGCCTGGAGTTCGTACAGTATCTCCTCCTTTGAGTCGTTGCCACCTGCATTGGAAATGAAAAAATAAAAAACTGTTTATTTCTATAATTTTATCTCTAGCGTAATGATATATGTGTGTTTTATCGATACCGATATTTCGTCACTAAACAATGAAGAAAGACAGCAATCTGAAGTCTAGCAAAATCTGCCCCAACACAAAACCTTTGGCCACCTCCAAAAGCCATAAAATTCTTTGATGTACCTTTCATACGCATCCTCTGCATAATGTGAGTGTTAGCAAGAAATAAATAGAATGTTTATGACAGTTTGATGTTATCTGTTTTCACTGGCCGGATGTGGTAAGGCGGGCGAGTCGGATAACGGGTTAAATAGATTAGGACCAACTATAATAGTTACCTTTTACATTGGTCAAAACAGGCCGGGTCGGGTTCTATTGACCCACATGGTTTTATAAATAAGTAATGCTTTAGTTGCGATTACAAAAGCAGTATAACTAGTATTCAAGGAAACTAGCCAGACTTTGTTTTCACTTTTCATTAAAATTTATATTAAAATGTAGACAAAAAGGTTGCAAGTAAAACTGTGTATTTGGTTTTTTCTCCTTACAAATTAAATATTATAAATAATTAGATAAAACCAAATTATAAGTTAGAAAACTGAAAGCAAGAAAATATTTGTAGACAATAAATTCAAAATTCAAATACAACAATTAAGTCTTGATTGAATTCATTTATAATAGCAGCAGAAGGCCCAGTTTTGCAAAGTGGCTTTCCTAAACCATCTAGTCTTAAAAAAATCACAAAATAACTAGTGATTACCTCCCATCGCCATGGATTGAACTCGAGCGGATCCTTATAGTTGACGGGGTCTAAGTGGACAGCCGGTGGACTTACCACTACAACCCAACCCGATGGAATAGTGTAGTCTGCATCAAACACAATTTCCATCTTTAGGTACATATTAATCCCTCTGTGAATAAATATGCATAAATTTATAGGACTTTTGTGGATAATTATTTACCTTTGATTTTGATATCTGTTAGTGCTTTTCTGAATATTGCAGGGACTATATTTTCCATCCTTACTGTTTCATTAATTAACTGAAATGTAATGCCATGCATTTGGTTCATATATTAGACTGATTTTGTATTCTTTTCAATAGTTTTATTACTAAATATTGTGATACTAAGGCTATTCAACACACCTGAAATGTGAATGTCATTGACTTATATTCTTCCCAGGTAAGTCCAGCCTCTGGGTTCTCTCGTTCTTTTAGGATTTTCTCGTGTTCTTCCTGTATCAAATAACAAGAGCTAGCGCGTTGTGCATAGGGTGAAAAGTAGATATTTTGACTCATTTACATGATAATTTGATTCGGGATATATGTAATTTATAATTAAGGATTAACATGTTGAACTAAAACATTACCTGAAAAGGAAACAAGTCAAATGGTCAAAAGTCACCTAAATCCTATTTTATGAGTGGGATATTACTGATACGTCTGCTTGTTAATTTATGTAGTTTTGGCCCGAATCCATTTTGATTTGTCAATCAAAGTGCCCTGCCCATCCAATGTAGCTAGTAAGAATTTAACTGCTAGTTTGAATTTCTATCATATACTTACAGTTAACTCCTTCAATGCTCGAGGATTGTCTGTAAGAAGCTTGATAGCTACTAAAATCGCCATAGCAGCTGTTTCAAAGCATGTAAACAAAAGCACAAACATCAAGTCCAATGCAATTTCTTCTGTAAGCACTGTATCATCTTGCTTCAGTTCTTCAAGAACATTGTCAAAGAAATCAATCTTGACCTTATTAGGCTTCCTCTTTCTTTCCTCTAACATGTTCTTCAACATCTTCATCACCCTCTTTCTTCCCTAATCGATTTCGTTATCATTTTATCAATAACTCATCATTTTTCATCAGGATTTTAAAATCATTTTGGTACCTGTAGACACTTGTAGTAAGCTGTTCCAGGTATCGCGACAGGAACTGAAAGTAGTCCCTCTAGAAAAGCATCAAAGTTCTCCCTTAGATTATCACATGACTTCTCAATATCATAACTTATCAATTTTTTCGCCGTGAGACCAAATACCATCTGTACGTTGAACACCAAAAGGTCATAAAAAATAGATTAAATCACAATTCACCTGAAATGAGTTGATATCTTGACGTTTATGCATTCACTTACATCTGCAGTTGCCGCCTTCAGTTCCACTGTTTCTTGACCAACCCACATCTCTATGTTTCTTGTTGCTACGCTTTCAATATCAGAAAGCATGTTCTTAAGGCTTCCATGACCAAAAAGATTCAGCATCATGTTCTTGAGATGCTTATGTAGGTACCCATGCAAAGTACTCACATTCTGTTTCCCATATATTTTCCTCAGGCTATATGGGTACCAACTCTGGAACATTTGACCCTCTTGTTGGAACACCATACTGTTAAGATCTTGATCTGCTGACACTATAACTGGAAGCCCAATAAAACTGGTTCGAAATATCGACCCGTATCTGAAATATAACAAAGAATATTGTCAAAACTAATATAAACAAACAAACAAACAAACGTATACAGTAAATTATATTACACAGGTATTCGATAAATCACCTTTTCATCCTCTCCTTTACGAAGGGAGGTGTGTCCCAATTGCGGTTAGGGGTGAAGAACTGTAGAGTTTCGCCGACTAGCGGCCAACCCATTGAACCAGGAGGAAGGGTTCCATTGCATTTGGGATTCCTCCATCTGTAAACCAAGTGGCTAATGCTTAAAACAGTTAGAGCTAAAGCACACAAACTAAGATACCACATCATATCTTTGATTTGTTTGAAAGTGTGACGGTTGAAGGAAACATGAGATGTAAGAATGAATGTTATATAGGCATGATTAAAGCATGCATGAAATGGAATATGGAAATGAAGTACTGAAAGTGAAGTTGACGTGCATTTGTAGAAAATATTACAAAGTGATAATTATCTATTAACTATAATAATAATATTGAAAGAGTGGCACGTAGCATCTCATTTCATATTCCTTTTAATAAAATATGAACACATATATATAAGAAATGAAAACGTGATAAATCCAGATATCATATTTCTATATTAAAACTTTTTTAACCATGAAAACCCATCAACTAAAAAACTCAAGCCTCAGAAATACCACAAACCAATGGAACAAGATAAAACGCTAAACTTAATAACATGTCAATAGAAGCTAGACCTGAATATTAAACCTAGATCATCTGCTAGAGGAAATAAGACGCTTATGTTGAATGGTAATTGCTACATGGGTGTATAATGTATTTTTCGAATTAGAATTACACCGACAATGTATTCTTGACTCAAATTGTTCAATTTGAATTTTTAATTAAAATATTTGAATTTACTTTTTCCTCTCCAATCAATCGTTTTCAAATATGATCGACTTAAGATACTTCACAAAATCTATACAAATCCTTACAAGATATTTTCTTAAAATGATTAATTAGTGTTTACGTTGTCAGTAAATTTCACATGTCTAATTAACATGTTTTAACCATAAACTTACTTTTATATATATGTGTTTGTGTCGTACTGCTCATGATATGTTAATGTTTTTTCAAGATGTCATATGCCTCACTACAAGGAATAAGAGCATTAGCGGCAAGTCGCCGCAATTGATTGGGTTTGTCGCCGCTATTAGTATTAGCGGCGACATGTCGCCGCTAATAAGTCGCCGCTAATGATTCGTCACTAATGTGGAAGATATCGCCGCTAAAGAGTCGCCGCTAAAGAGTCGCCGCTAATACTCTCATTTGCGGCGACAATATCGCCGCTATAAATGTAAATAAAAAAATTCCGGGAGGCTTTTAGCGGCGACACATGTCGCCGCTAATAGTCATTTTTTCATTTTAATTTTTTTTTTGTTTTTTTAATTTCCTTTTTATAAACCGAAAAAACCTGTAAATAAAATCAAATTTCCAGATTTCCCAACACCACAAATAACATAACTATTACGAAGTACAATACGAGTTTTAACAATACAAATAACATAAACATACAAATTGTTTAACTTCATTTGTCAAAATGATACAAACCAAACATACATAAACATACACATGTCGCCTCTATCCTATTCATTGTCCTCGTCCGAATCATCATCTTCATCAACTTGTTGTGTACCTTTTTGGGAGGCAATAAGTTGCGTCATTTGTGACATAAAGTTTGCATTTTG